>JBCEWC010002625.1:0-33516 GCA_038996855.1 Solanum aculeatissimum
TAAACCAAAACCACCGAGAATAAAACCCTTACCTACGATGGGGGACTGCACCGGTGGAGAATGAGACGCCGACGAGCGGAGGAATGCTGACACTGGTGGAGGAATGACGGACGACGACGAAGAGAAAATGAAAACCCTAACTGCTAACAACGAAGAAGAAGAAGAAGAAAATGGAAGAACCATCTGGAGGAGAAGAAGAGAAATTTGGGGGAAATAGGAAAGAGAAAAAGAAGTTGGTGGGGTGAAAAGATGTATTTGTTTTTGAATTATTTTTAAATTGTAAATTTTTTTTTTAAAATTAAGTAGTTGCTAAGTTTTAAAAGTTAAAAAAAGTAGTTGCTAAGTTTTAAAAATATACACTTTGGCCCTTGATTAACTTAATCATCATTAATATTTAATTAAGGACTGTCACCTTTTTTAATTTCCAAACCTAACGGCCACCAAACCCTCAATTTTCACATGTTACTTAGCGACACTTAAACTTGCATGCTATGTTGTTTTAAAAAATGACTTTTAAAACTTGTGATTCAAATTTATTTTTAAATGTTTGTGAGAATTTTCATAAAGGATAAAAGAAAAATTTTAAATTTAAGCTATTTTTAATTTTGATAAGGTAGCATTCTTTTTTAGACGGATTAAAAAGAAAAAAGTATTAGTAAAATGAGACCAAGAGAGTAATATTTTGTCCAATAATTTACTTTTTGGTATTTTTATTTATTACTATAAAATAATTAAATGTCAACATGGTGTGGTTGCTATGCTATGTTGTTTGAGCTTTCAAAAATATCGACGAATACTTGTTAAATTTTTTTAAAATGATATATTTTTAAAGAATTCAATACCAATATGATAATATTTTTGGAGAGCCTAAGTTAGATGCTATGAGTTTTGGATGTATGCCACCCATCAGGGGTGCATCGACATTTAAAAGAATTAGAAATCCTAAATTTGATGAATTCGTGGCGGCACATCACCATGGGTGGGCTAAATTTAATTTGTTACAAAAATTAAAAAAAACGTTAGCTAGTAGTCTTTAAAACAATGATAATAAAAATAAACATCTGGCCATAGTGCGGTATTTTGATGTTTCGTGGGTAATTATTAATTTGTTATTGGTTCTTTAAGACTTGGTGTACTTGATCGATAGGTTGGAATCTAAAAAAGAAATTCATATCCATCATAGCTTGAAGGTTCTTTGTCGCTTTCTACTGTAGCTTTGCCTGGTACTTTACTATTGTCACTTTTTTTCTTCAAAGATAGAGATGGCAGTGTCCAACTCCGCTCAATCTATAGTGTACCTCATTGGCCTACGTTGTTTATTTACCCCATTTATGGTTGAGAAGATTGGTTTTGGGTTATCTTGAATACAAAATTAAACACATGTCTCAGAGCAGAGGAGAATCGAGTCACGACCTACTTATGCCGTTCCAGGTTATGTTTCCAAAGGATAACAAGTGTGATGGCGTAAAAGTTGTCTTCCTGTTGCTTTCTCTCACTTCAGTATCCTTGCTTCTTTACTCTTCCTTGGTTAGACATGACTTATGGTTTCGCTCCGACCTGGGTATTAGCTTTAACCCGGCTTGCCACTACAATTCCTCTCTCTCCCCCACCAACATCTCCCATATTGTCTTCGGAATAGCCGGATCATCCCAGACCTGGAAGGATCGGAAAAAATATTCCCAGCTCTGGTGGAAACCAAACATCACTCGCGGGTTCGTTTGGCTAGAAGAAGAACCCGACTCGAATTATAATTCAATAACATGGCCAGATGCTTCGCCGCCTTACCGAGTTTCATCTGACTGGAGGAAATTCAAGTTCACAAGTTCACAGTCAGCAGTCAGAATCTCCCGGGTGGTTGTGGATTCATTCAAGGTCGGATTATTGAATGTGAGGTGGTTCGTAATGGGAGATGATGATACCGTTTTTTTTACAGACAACTTAGTCACAGTGTTAGCAAAGTACGACCACAGGCAGATGTACTACATCGGCGGAAACTCGGAGAGCGTGGAGCAAAATGTGATGCACGCCTACGACATGGCATTTGGCGGCGGGGGGTTTGCCATTAGCTCCCCGCTAGCAGCGGAGCTGGTCAGAATAATGGATGGCTGCCTGAATCGATATTTCAACTTCTACGGGTCGGATCAGCGGGTGTGGGCCTGTGTGGGTGAGCTAGGTGTCTCCCTTACAAAAGAACGAGGCTTCCACTAGGTATTTTATGTTGTACATTTCCAATTTTTAAATGCTCTCAATTAGAATATCCAATCTTTGTGACTTAAATTCTTTCTCAATTTTACCAAGTAAGCAAAGCTGGCAGTGTCAGGGATAGAGTACAGGCCTTGCTAATGAATCTATAGACTTATGAATCAAGATCAAAAGTTAGAAAGGGTATTTTGATAGTAAAGAGAGAATTCAGAGATGACCTTTAGCAAGAGGCTCAATCGATAGTTCAAAGGTTCTAATTCATCTGCCTAATCACTTGGCCATGTTACCAAAATGCTACAAATACAAAATAGGTGAAAACTTTTCTGTACTATTTTTTATTGTACTTACCCTTAAATTCTGTTTTCCTTATTTTTTCCTAGAAGTCAAAAAAATCCTAATTTTTCTTCCCTTTTGATTGGATTTGATTCATCCTTTTAATATCGATTGAGTCTATCTCAATATCCATAATGTTCAAAACTTTCTCGTACCTTTTTATTCAAAAATTAAATGTGAATTTTCAGTCGCAAAATACAAAATTCAACCCTAATAAGATGATCATCTCGTGGCTATTGAGAATGAATGAAATCAGATGGTTCTATTTCTCAATCTTTCTAACTTGCTCCTAAGAAATCAAGGTCGAAAAGATTGCAAAAATCAGTCATTCACAATCCCTGATGAAGGATCCCTTGAAAATTTAAGGGTTCATAATCCTTTTTAGAAATCAAATGGATTCGGTCTTACACATATGCAAGGAATATAATCAAAAAGAAAGAAAATGAGTTCTTCTTTTTTTTATCACTTATGAGGCATGTGAGATAAAAGTCTCATGCACGGTTTTGACTGAGAGAAAGAAATGAGGAATCTTCTTTTCGACTCTATCTCTCTCATTCTAGTCGTTGTTTCTTTCTCAATTTTTTTGTTTTGTTGCTATAAGGGGTGAGATATTTTCAGTTCATTAACAGGCGTTATATAAATTATTACTTTCTCCATCTCATTTTATATGGCATCGTTTTGATTTGACGCGGTATTTAAGAAAAAAAAAGAGGACTTTTAATTAAAACTTGTGGTCTAAAATAATTCTTAGATATATGTGTGGTTGTAAATAATTTCATTAAGGGGTAAAAAATATTTTAAAGTTAAATATTTCTAGTTGTATAAATTAAAAATAAAAAATATCCTGGGAGTCAGATTCAGCTTTTATCAAATAATTTTTGGGCATGGTGTGGTGTCAATTTGAAAATAATAATTAATGATTACTCGATGAACACATGCATGTAGGGCCTTTAAATTGATTATATATATATATAACGAAAAAGGAAAAAAAAGAAATTCTTAAATTATGTAATGTAAATAAAAATGTCATCAATTGATTTTAGTCCAAAAATATTTTTGCCTTCAACAGTTTGGTTAAAAGATGTCCGTACTATTATTTAATGAGTTAAAGATTTTTTTTTCTTTTCAAAATAAATATACGTCTTACATTTTTTCTTTTTAAACACTTTCTTTTTTTAATGATACTTTTTTTTAATTAAAAAATATTTATTCTACTTCAATTCAAAAAAAATTTAAAAATAAATCCATTCAAAGTAATATTTTACTGGAATGCCCTCATAGTAACTCTATGGCTAATTTTTATTTCGATAATGATAAAAATTTAATAAAATAAAAATTATTTTTATCTCTTAATATTACTACAAATTGAAGTAGTATAAACACTTTCTAATTTTTTTTTTAAAAAAATCTTCAATAGGAAAAGAAAGTGTTTTAAAAAAGAATATAGCCATTTTTAAAAAAAAAATTGTATTTTTGACCCTTTAAATAATAATAAGGGATTTTTTTATATCAAATTATTGAAGACAAGAATATTTTTAAATCATATTATGAACTGTGACATTTTTATTCATTTCACATGATTTAAGGGTATTTTGTCCCTTTTCATAAATGTAATTAAGGGATTGTTCAACACATAAGGCATTAATTTTAAGTTCTAACTTCTAAGGTATTATTTAATTTTTATTTTGGTTGGAATATTGTCGAGTAGGGGTTTGCATATTCAGGTAAAATTTATTATTTGAGTAAAAAAAATACTATTGATTTATTGATATTTAGCTATTGATCTAGCAATTATGTAATGATCTAATTCCTTTTAATTATCATTTCTAAGTTAACCGATAACCCACGTTAATAATTATTAGATTATAGCTTTTCCCTTAGGTATATGAAATCACTTGGGAGTTGAAAAATTATTAGGTGTTTGATTGAATCGTAGGGACTTACTTTAATTTTGATTCTATCTTCTGACAATATATATATGAAACTATGTCGGATCTTTTTAGAGTAAAATATTTTGAATTTGAATCTCGAGAATGCTCAACAACCATAAGAATCATTGATCACTTGTACTCGACTCAAAACCTACATAACAAAGGTACATAAAATGGCATGGGTAAGTACAAAATTCACGTGTACTCACTAGCATCATCAATTGACCCAATAAACGATACGATAGTGAGGATCAGTCCTAAGTTGTTCTGTTAGATAATTATCACATATATTACTAATTTCTAAGATAAACAAATCCAGAGTAGCAGCTAATGTCATCAATATTATATAGGGAAATCACAATTAAGTTAATGTAAGAATAATAAAATCTACATTCATAAACATTAGAATCACTTATCACATCATATTAGCCAGCACAATATTTTTATACCCAATTCAATCTGTAGCATAGAGATTCATAAACAAGTCAGGAATAACCAATAACAAAAATAGGCAAATGAATGAATAATCTTGGGTCGAACCGATTAGGGGTGATGAGGGGTCGAGGTATTTTCAAATTTTTTTGAGAGTATGGGGTCAAAATTTATTTGATGCCAAATATATACCATGATCGAGTCAATTTTAAAAACTTGGGTCGGCTCTACGAAATCCCAATTACGGGCCATAGAGTATTATATGGCTCGTAAATCCTGGTTTTGTAGGAGGAAAAAACCCTAGTTTGGGGACTAGGTTCTACAACCTAATTGACTAACCGTATAATAAAATATGACTCGTAAACAGGTTTTATAGAGCCTTCCATACTTGGTCAATAAAGGCAGAAAACTTACCTAGGGCCCACGAGCCTCATTCACGGCTCGTAGTTATTTCTATGTGTCGTAAAGTTGGCTTATAGACTGGAGTGCACATAAGGTTGTTCACTGGAATTTTCTACAAGCTGGTGTACGGGTCGTACATGATACGACCCCTAGAACCAGTCATAGAATCACTTTTTGTTCCCTATTCAGTCAAAGATGGCTGACTTGATCTTGTACCTGCATAAGCTACATGAAACACACTGTCACCCTATATGTCACTAGTCTAATGTCCACAAATTACAACCATAAAGCAAAAATTAAACTACATACAAGTCCAAAAGCTAAAAACAAAATAAAAATACTACTAATAATACAAACTATCTTGGGTTGCCTCCCAAGTAGTGCCTGGTTTATTGTCACGACATGACTTGGACCTGCTGATTACTCAGACTTCATCAATGATCCAAATCTCCATCTTCAGCTCATCTGGCCACTTCATTGATTAACAGATATTGAAGATGACTTCTTCATCATTCAATTGAAACTTGAGTTGGCCTGATTCCACATCCACTAGGGCTTGCCCAGTGGCTAGGAAAGGCCTACCCCAAATGATTGGGACTTCGAAGTCGACCTCACAATCTAGGATCATAAAGTTTGAGGGGAATATGAATTTCTCCACTTTGACAAGGACATCATATAGTATCTCCACAGGCTTCTTTACTGTCCTGTCGGCCATCAGCAACCACATAGTTATAGGAGTAGGGGCTCCCAAGCCTAGCTTCTTGAAGACTTCAAGGGGCATCAAATTTATGCTGGCACCTAGATCACATAGTGCCCTTGCAAACTCGACTTCACCTATGGTGCATGGAATGGTAAATGCTCTAGGATCCTCTCGCTTTTACACCAAGGACCTTGTAGATATCACACTGCAATGTTGGAGCTCTTGAGAAAGCTCCTGACTCACAGTACGCTTCGTTGTAACCAAGTCCTTCATGAACTTTGAGTAACTAGACATTTTCTCCAATGCTTCAAGTAGAGAAATGTTGATAGAGAGTTGTCTTGGCATGGAGAGGAAGTGCTTGAATTTACCTTCCTCCTTCTTCTTCTTGAGTCTCTTAGGGAAGGGAGGAGGAGGTCTATGAATGGGTTTCAACTTCTACGACATTGGGGCTGCATCACTCTCTCCATCCTTAACACGAATATCTCCAGTTGCAACATCTTTATTCTCATCCATCTCCTCACGAACATCATCATCATCTACTGGCAATTGAGGATCAATGGTCTGCTTTCCACCATGCGTTGTGACTGCCATACACTACCCCTCGTTCTTCAGATTTTGAATTGTATTGTTGGGCAGAGTACCTTTCTGGTATTGGTTCAGTTGAGTTGAAATCTTATCGAACTGTTGCTCAAGCTGCTTGATAGCCACAAAATGAGACTCAGTTTTTTTATTAATGTTGGAGATGTCAGACTTTTTCCCCCTTAGTGTCTCATCTTGAGCGTCTGCTTTCTTTAACAAACGTTCAAACATCTCCTCAATGCGAGATGTGTCAGCACCAGAATCTTGATTATGCGGTGGAACATAAGAACTATTTTGAAACTATCTCTGCATCCCCATTCAACATCTCTATCTTGGCCCCTATTCTTGTCATAGTAGCCTCCTCTATTGTTGTCTCTGAACACACCATTTCTTCCAAAGTTCTGACCTTGATTTCCTTGACCTTGGTGCCAAAAGTCCTGATTGGACCCTTGGGTATTGATCCAGAAACCCGCCATCTAATCTACAATAAAACAAGTATCCTCCTCATAATAAGGCTCCTTATACATGGGTTCTTGTGGATACTGATGGGATACTAAATTTACTCGTTGCTTGTTCAGGTTCATCAATAACTCCACATTAGTATTTATTCGCGCAAGCTCTTGCATTACTTCTTCACTAGCCCCTGCTTGCTCCAAACTGGTACTGACTAAGAATGGGCTCTTTATAGTAGAGTTATCTCTCGTCCCCCATGCACGATTCATCTTGACCACTCTCTCAATCCTTTGTGCAACCTTCTTAAATGGATGATATATGAATGAGCCTCCCATGATAGTGTCAGCAACAACTTGGCTATTTTCGTCTAAGGCTCTGTAAAAGATCTTCATCAGGGCTTCATCAATAATTTTTTGGTCTGGGACACTCCTCAAGTATTTAGTAAATCTCTCCCACATGTACTGAGTGAATCATCACCTGCTTAAAGTTGTTGATCTGTGCTATAACCTTCAGCTTCTTTGAGATTCAGAAGAACCTCTCCAAAAAGGCCCTTTGCAATTTTGCCTAAGTGATGATTGAACTCTGTGGGAGCTTGGATAACCATATCATTGCGTTTCCTATGAGAGAAAGTGGAAAAACACGAAGCCCAACAACATTCATAGATAAATTATGATTTCCCATCATGTTCTTACAAAAGAACACAACGTTTGTAGATGGTTATGTGGATCCTTTGATGGTAGGCTCGTGAAAAACCCGTGATTCTATAGCATTTGCAATAATCCACTCGACATGGTGAACTTTGTGTAATCCGACAGTGGAGGTAACACAATAGATCCCGTAACTTCCATTGTCATAGGGTCAAGCCGATATTGATTCCACTGATTTGCTCTAGCTTGGGGATTCTGTGGTGGTGGGTCTAGTGGAGGTGGGTTGTCATTATTTGGATTGAGTGTTGCATTCATCGCACTATCAATAATGTTGTTCACATTGTCCTGGGCCATTGTCCTCAACGTTCTTTGGATCTCTAGGTCAAATGGAGTCTAGGGGTTGCCTCAGCTCCGAGTGTTATGCATACACTACACCTGCACGCTGAACAAAAATAATAAGAAACATAAAATTAGGAAAATAAGGATTATTCCCCAAATTACTTGAACTAAACAAGTCTAGTTGTATTCTCCAGCAATGGTGACAAAATACTTGATGTTGCTCAAGCTACACCTCTTTTTGAAGGTTAAAGCGATCGTTGTCAAGTAAATAACCTAACCGAGGTTAGGGTCGAATCCCATAGGGAATATGGTAGACTCCAGAATAGTTCAATTGCAAAGTAGGGTGATTAACCTACTTATCTCCCGAAAGGGGTGGGGGGGTTCGTAATAACAAAATAAACCTAGAGTAATGCAAGTGCTATGAAATCAGTAGAAGAGCTAACTAGGGTGATGTGTTCCCCATGATTCCCTAACTCAGTATTACCAGATAATTGTAATCTTTTCTAGTGTGTTGATGCAGAATAGTAAGTTAAGTTTTCCAAACACTTTGATCAAACTGTAAGGTAAATATCACCAAGGGATTTGATCCATCTCCGTGGTGTGACACTACTAACCTTTACCTATTGTCCCAGTACAACCTCCCCTTGATCCAGTTTGGTTGATTAGATGAGAAATCATTAATCGAATCTTGTTAATTATTCTCTTTTCCTATTCATTACCTCCTTGATCCGGCAAGTAACACTAGGCGAGTTCTAACATTGTCCATCGTTAAAAAGCATTTTAGATGAAGAGAATTAATTAATACATTCATACACACTTTTCAAGAATTACGAATTATCCAATTTTACTTTGTTAGTTCTTCATGGTTCCCACAAATCTAGTTGTGGATTTAGCTAATATAATTAGTGTAGATGCAAGAATCATGATATATAATAACCTAATTGAGCACTTATACGAAGGAGTTTATGGATAAGAAATTCAACTCTTCAATAAAAATCACAAAGTACGAAGTAAGAACACAAAGATTGTTTTTATCTCTAAAACTATTGAAAATTATGAACTACTACGAACTTCCTAGAAAATTATCAAAAAATAACCTAAACACCTATTTATAATGTCTAAAATACAAAACCAAATCAAACTAGGAAAACTGGATCGGCACGCTCTACGGGCAACTTCTACGGGCCATATAATATTTCACGGTTTGTATATGGGCTTTCATGGATTTCATCTTCAGAACTGACGTATTTTCTACGAGACCTTTCTACAAGATGTATAAGATTCTACAGGTCGTGGAGAGTTTTGTCTGATGACTTTCCAGCAACTCCCCAATCTCTGATCCTCAAGGTATAACAACTAATCTACGACTCGTATAATAGTTTAAGGCTCGTCAGCTTGCTCGTAGATTAAACTTCTGAAAATCACTCTTCACTGGAATTTGCTACGACACCCTTCTATGTCCTGTGGAATAATCCACGACCTATAAAGGCTTTCGTGGATCACCACAAATTGTACTTTCAGTAAACTTTTCCCAAAAGTCATGCCAACCCTGTAATCCTGCAAAATAAACATAAAAACACATCAAATCTACTAACATCGCTTTGAGAACACACAAAATTCCAAGTTTTAAGTATCAAAAGTGTTGTATTTTGACAGACATCAATGGTGGCATATAGTTAATGAGATAGGAGGTTGCTACTAGGATTTCTTTACCAAACCCCTCCTCAAGCCTCATTCGGCTCTAAGGCAAGTCCCATGGAATACTTTTAAACATCATCATATGCATATACATTCATAAGCTTTGAAACATAACTTCATCATAATAGGAGTAGCTCATTAAAACCTTATGATCCATTCAAGTGAGAATTGTCCTTTCACAAGAGAATCTATCTTTGGTGAGAATTGTTCTTTCACCATCTTCCATACATTCATAAAAAGGAATTCCATAAATAATTAATAACTTTCATAAACATATAGTTAAAAACTTTGTCATTCATAGCATACTTCATTTGGATATAGTGTAAAACTTGGTTAGTTCATGCATGTAGTCTTTAAATCATGTAATGCAAGAGGAGAGTGTATAATCTTTATAAAGTTCATTATTTTAAACCATTCATTAGATGACCCACCATGAGCATTTAAAGCCCTAAGTAGTAAATCATGAGAACATCTTGTAAATCATCAAACTTTCATAATATAGAATAAATTCATAGCATAATACATCATTAGGTAGTAAATACATCATGGTATAAGCATTTGATGAGATATGATAAAACGCATGAAGATTTCATAACTTGAAACTGAGTAAAGTAATGAAAATATTTGGGCTTCATGGGTGGAAGGAACCCACAAATAAAACTCAAATATCTTGATTGAAATTTATGGGAGAAACTTGAGATTTGGAGAAGAAAACCTTGAAACCCGAGTTCTTGCCTTCAATGTGTCTTGAGAGTTGAGAGCCTTAGGAGAATTTGAGAAGAATTGGAGTTGGAAAAGAATAAGAGGGTAATGAGAGGGAATGTGGATAATATGGGTAGAATTAGGCCTTAAATAATGTAGTATTTTTCTTAAGGTGCGGAAAAATGTCAAAATTGTCCTTCATTAAAAACTCTCGGGAGCCATCTACGAGCCTGATCTACGGGTTATAGATTAGTCTATGACTCGTAGGTCAGGGGCTTCGTCTGGTTACACCCTTGAGTTCCTGAAATTGGTCACTGAACCCCATTCTATGAACACTCTTCTATGACCTGTAATTCAAACGGCAGGTCGTAAACACCTCTCAAAATTCCACCCCAGAAATTTCACCCTTTTAGGATCCAAACCACGAACCCAATTTGCGACTTGTAAAACAAATCACGGCTCATCCAATGCTTTCGTCTGGTGACACTTACTCAACTTCAGAAACTTGTTTTCATCCTTCATTCTACGGGCCATTGTCTACGACTCATAATTCCTTGTATGAGTCGTAGAACCCCTTCATACAACAACCCCCAGACTTCAAATTTTCACCAAAGTGTGTAGCTCACCTACGAGGCCTATCTATAATCGATAACTCAACCACGAGTTATAGACGGGCTCATACAATCTTACACTAGAACTCAATTTTGCGTTTCTCTCTGGATTCCAACCTTTTAGCATGCGAGACCTTGAATAACATGCTTTTAATTGGGTTGTGGCAGATTAGCAAGTAGGAACAATTATTTCAAACCATTTTATATTAATTTAGACAAAAAATATAGCAATGAGGTGTAGAGAAGGGGTATGGAGTGATAGGGACCAACATGGATTGTGGTATAGTGGTGAAATTGCTTTACACTTAATTGTAATGCATATAATATCCGACTAAATACATTTAACCTTCGATAACTTAGAAGATAAACTTTTGACCCCCTTTGCTTATGAATATTTGTAAATTTTTAGAACTATTTGATAAAAAGCAACATAGTTTAAGATTAAGATGTTGTATCCTAATGTTGACATATTTACAATGAATTAGTTTAATATGGTTTATGATGAGGATGTGAAATTCTAAAACTGTAATATATTAGATAGTTATAGTGCTATATAAGAACCATTTATGTAAATGAAAAGAAAAAAAAACAAGAGTTGTATTTTCATACTCAAATATTTTTCTATAATGTTCTTTTCACCATTTATTCTTTATGATTTAAATTAAATTTGTATTCATTCTCATATAGACGATTACTTTAAGCAGCTTAGGATCATCATGCCTGTTTCAACTACTTGAAGTAGATAAGTAATCATAATATGTTTGCTTAATTTTATGATGACTATTAAAGTATCTACCTAATTTTACTGTGTCATTTCTATTGATTATTATTTAATTATTTCTTTACCTACTTCAACTATGAATTTGCAATAACGTGTCTACTTAATTTTGCACGGTGACTATTAAAGTGTCTACTTAATTTTACTATGTCATTTATATCAATTATGCCTCGAAATCTCAATCTCCTAGTTGATCGACACCTTAGCCTTGTTCATTGTTGATACCATTATGGCGCTGATTTTCTCTCCTCCGATGATCATATTTCTCTCCTTTAGAAAAAAATTGGATGGGTCGAATTTGCTTCCCTTGCCCTCATCACTCTTTTATACGACTTGTAATAGTCATTCTCTGTCTTGTTAGTACACTTCATCCCATGTTTTGGAAACTCTCCTTCAGTAATAGCCACAGTGACCTAATCCTTCAACACCTGGCAACATCCTCTTTTTCTTTTGAAATCTCACGACAAAGTCCTTGAGTGGCTCAGAGTCACCCTGTTAGATATGCTTTTTCCTAACTTCAATACACGACTTTGCAGAATGATTTGAAAATATCCTCAATTTTTAGGTCTAACTAGGGACGCATTTCTGCAAATTTTGCTGTAAAATTGACCACATGGGGACTGATTCTAGTTGGCACTAGTTTGACTACCTCAAGTATTTTAATGATGGTCTTTTTCAAACACTCGATCCTCTCCTCTTGATTAGCAGCATGGCCCTTTTGGGATTTTTGCTAGTTTGTCGTGATGCACAGAGTATAAGTCAATATCGCTATTCGTCATCGTTTGTTCATGTGAAACAATAATATTCAAAGAGTATAAAAGGTAAAGTTTGTAGGGTTAAATCAACGCCCCACAGTGGGCACCAAACTATTTATTAGAAAAATAGTATAATTAAATTTGCATGAGGTCAATAATACATGTCCTAGTTTAACCTTTTTAGATCTGATTATTAATAGTCCAGTATTGTGTAATTAAAAGATAAAAGCAAGAAAAGAAAAATGGAGTAAATCTTTCTGAAGCTTTAAACCTAGTATCGCTGCAAAACATATAGTCCGGAGATGCTACTAGTCTCAACTCTGATAATGCTCGAGAATCGTTAAACTAAAAAGATAAGAACTAAATGAATGGAAAACTTGGATATTAAGAATTAGTATATTGTAGTTGTATTGCTTGAAATTATAATGCCTTTATAAATGAGTGGAGCAAACTATTTGTAGGTTATAAAAATGGGGGCATTTACCAATAAGAAAGTTTCCCTCGAGTTCTGAAGTACTAACACCAATGTCGTAGGGGTACCAATTGATATTTCTGAGATGCTTAGGTGATCAGTACAATCTTCTCTGTGCTCTTCCTCTCCTTATCTCTTTGTCCATGTCACTATGGTACAAATTTTTTTCCCTTCTCGACGAGTTTTGTCTTTATATTTCAAAGAAGTTCCCCCGAAAGGCTTCAATCACTTGCTTTCCACAATCGCTTGTCCATGTCACTATGGTACAAAAGCATTCTTCAATCACTTGCTTTCAACAATCTTACCACCGTGTCCTTTGCTAGAATTTTTTTTAAAGAATTCATTCAAGCAAATTATTAGACAGACATAAAATTCTACTATAATGAAAAAAGAGTACTAATCTTGTTCTATGACAATAACTTTATTGAATAATTTGATCTTCTAAACCTTAAAAAAGTGCTCTTTCAATAATTTTTTTTTGAGATGGAAGGAGAAGAGAAAAGCAACTTCTTCTGATTCACGGACCATTTTTATTTAAAAATTTTTAAGTGTTTTTTCATGAAAGATGTTTTTTCTTATAAGTTTCCATGGGTTCATGAGTTTAACTTATTTAAAATAAACTCATATTAATAGAGTTTTATATTTTATGTCCAAAACTTTAATACTTTACTAAATCATATAATAAACTTCTTTAATGATAGTATATCTATATATAACATATTAATATCTGAGTCGATAACACATTATTAACAACCCCTTCCTTCGAAACATCACAAGTTTTAGCTGAGTTTGCCCAATACAGTCTCGTCTTTCATAAGAAAAAATATTCTCTCTTTTGGATTAAAAGTATGATTCAGAAGTTGCTATACTCCTATTTTTCACTTAGGGTATCTTGAGCGAAGATAACCACTATTGCTCTTTGGAAAATACTGTAGACAGTGAAATTTTATTGATCAGTTCATATTAAATGTGGATTAAATCTTAAATTCATAATACATTGACCAAGTCAAATTATTCATTAATGTGGTTGGATTAATATTTAAGTTAAAACTATATGACTTAAATAAAGTCCAAATTATATCTGGGTCAGTCCATTAAGTTGACAAGACGAACCCAACTCATGTTCTTCAAGCCCAAGGTCTTCTAAATTTAATTGAAGACCAAAATACCCTCAAACCCTAGCTCACAACTATATAAAGGGATCTTCATAAGACCAGAAAGAGGAACAAAAAAAAAAAAAGGAACAAGAAGAAGAGAAATACATAGAAAAGTTCTGCTCTTCAGTGGTGATCTGCAAGTCTTCCGTATACAAAGGAGTTTTGTCTCCAAGTTGTAAGCCGTAAGTTTCCATATTTCTGCTATTGTGATTAAAGTTTGGCTCTGCATTAGTAGTGAAGTTTCAATAAGTATTTCCTTGATTCAAGAACAAAGTAAAACTCTTGAGTTGATGATTGTGAGGAGAAGAATCAGAGGATTACGTCTTTTTCATTAGATTTTATAAAGATTGTAACCTTCACACAAATTTTTGAAATACAAATATTTTTATTTGCCTCTATTTTCTTTTCTTGATTGTTATTTTTCAGGAATGAAACTTAGTCGCTTATAAATTGACACACCCAGTGGGACAATCTTTACCTCTCATCTCTTCTCTTAAAAAAAATAAAATTCCAGAACACCGAGATGACTTTCAAAAAGGTCAACTGGAAATTCACATCTGTAAAAATTATTGGATCCAAATTCTGATCTCTTTAATGTTACAAAAAATTATCAATACGACTGCAATGGACATCAACTTTAAATCTGATATTTTTGAGGATATTGACTCCACAAATGACTTGAAAGTTGCCATGGATATTGTGGCCCAAATTAGAATGAGTAAATCCGAAATGTTGGGACAACAAGCGCTTGAAGCACCACTTAAATCATCTCATATTTTTTATTTGTCTTCTCCAAAGAAAGAAATATCCTCTCTGTATGACATCACTGAGGTAGTAGAAAGAACTTTGGATCGACTAAGACTGTCACAAGAACGACGCAGTCAGTCTAATGATCCCTTCATGCATGAAGATGATGTCTTAAACGCTAGATCTACTATGATATTCCCTCATGTTACTTTTAAATCCAAACAATATTCTAATGATGTTCTGCACTATTTTCCATCCTCTATGATGGTTGTGCCAACAATGGTAATTGAAACTTTCACCGTAGAAGAACAACTTATAGATTTGACGAAAGAGGTTGAAGGCCTATCAAAGTATATCAAAGGTTAAGACATTCAAATTATCAAGTTGACAAATATGATAGAAAATATGAAGGAGGAGAATCCACTCGATTATGTATAGAGCTTTATGAAATGCAGAAGAAAAGAGAGTCTTTCACAAAATAAGAAACAATAACCAAGGAGTTGCAAGTGTCTGTTGAAGGCCTAATTCTCGTTGACCAATTGAAAGACTTCATCATGGAGACTATCAAAGATAAATTAGAGTCCATATCTAAATCTCCACTCACATATGTAAAGCCTTATTCTCAAAGAATTGATAACCTAAAGATACATGTTGGTTATCAATCTCCTAAGTTGCAATAATTTGACGGAAAAAGAAACCTGAAATAACATGTAGCACACTTTGTCGAAACTTGCAATAATACTGGAACATATGATGATCAACTTGTTAAGCAGTTTGTTTGGTCTCTCATAGGAATTGCTTTCGAATGGTACATAGATCTTGAACCTGGTTCCATTGATAGCTGGGAGCAGATGGAGAAACAATTTCTTAAGCATTTTTATAGCACAAGACATGTTGTAAGCATGATAGAGCTTACCAATGTCCGCCAGAGGAATAATGAGCAAGTCATTGACTTCATTAATCGTTGGAAGAACTTGAGCCTTAACTGCAAATATCGCCTTAGTGAAACTTCTAGGATCGAAATATGCATCCAAGGTATGCATTGGGATCTTCGCTACATAATGCAAGACATAAAACCTAAAACATTTGAAGAACTGAATACTCATGCTCATGATATGGAATTGAGTATCGCCACAGATAGAGATCAAGGGTTGCTCTACTTTGAGCCTCATGAAGAAAATGTAAATGATATTGAGGATGAGGAAAACCTTTCATCCAAAATTAAAATTGAAGAGTCTATATAGGTAGAAATGTTCCTCGACGCATGAGCTTAAAATGCATGTCATAAAAGGTCATCAAATTCGAGCTAAGTCTTCAAGTCGTGATGCTTTTAAAATTCGAGCAATATCTTCAAATTTCAAAGCTCATCAAATTTGAGCCATCTTCAAACCAAAATGCTCCTCGACGCATGAGCCAAAAATATAGGTCATAAAGCTCATCAAACTTGAGCTAAGTTTTCAAGTCTTAAAGCTCATCAAATTTGAGCAAAGTCTTCAAGTCGTGATACTCCCTAAAATTCGAGCAAAGTTCAACAAATTCAAATTAAGTCTCCATATCATGAAGTTCTTCAAAATTCAATCAAAATCTTTAAGTTTCGAAGCTCATCAAATTCGAGTGAAGTCTTCAAGTCAAATGCTCTTTGATGCACGAGCCTAAAATGCTAAGTCTCTAATTTTGAAGCTCTTCAAATTTGAGCTAAGTCTTCAAGAACGAGGTTCATCAAATTCGAGCGAAGTCTTCAAGTCAAATGTACATAGATTATTTTCCTACAAATTATGAAAAATCCATAATTGAAATCAAATTATGGTAAGTTTTCCTAGGAACCAAATTATGAAAAATTCCATAGGGTTCAAATTATAGAAAACCCATAATTGAAATCAAATCATGGTAAAATTTTCTAGATACCAAATTATGAAAAATTCCATAGGATTCAAGTTATGAAAATTTACATAAGAATCAAGTTATGGAAAGTTTTATTGGAGTCAAATTATGAAAAATCTCCATGGAATCAAATATGGAAAGTTTTGAAAAACTTCCTAAAAAAAAAGAAGAAATATTTGATTCATGAATACTTCAAGCCTTGTCTTTAAAGATTTGACAAGTCACGCACTCCGACAAGCCTTGAAGTAGGGACATTTGTAGGTAGTGAAATTTTATTGACCAGTCCATATTAAATGTGGATTGAATCTTAAATTCATGATACGTTGACCAAGTCAAATTATTGGTTAATGAGGTTGGATTAATATTTAAGTTAAAATTATATGACTTAAATAAAGTCCAAATTATATTTAGGTTAGTCCATTAAGTTGACACGACGAGCCCAACTCATGCTCTTCAAGCCCTAGGTCTTCTAAAATTAATTGAAGACCAAAATACCCCCAAACCCTAGCTTACAGGTATATAAAGGGGTCTTCATAAAACCAAAAAGAGGAACAAAAAAAAAAAAAAGGAACAAGAGGAACAAGAAGAAGAGAAATACATAGAAAAATTCTGCTTTTCAGTGGTGATCCGCAAGTCTTCCACATACAAAGGAGTTTTGTCTCCAAGTTGTAAGCCGTAAGTTCCCATATTTCTGCGATTGTGATTAAAGTTTGGCTCTGCATTGGTAGTGATGTTTCAATAAGTATTTCTTTGATTCAATAACAAAGTAAAGCTCTTGAGTTGACGATCATGAGGAGAAGAATCAGAGGATTATGTCTTTTTTATTAGATTTTATAAAGATTGTAATCTTCACACAAATTCTTGAAATACAAATATTGTTGTTTGCCTCTATTTTCTTTTCTTGATTGTTATTTTTCAAGAACGAAACTTAGTCGATTACAAATACTATCTACGGTGATCAATTTAGAATTTTTAAAATATGAGTGGGAATAACTCAATCTTTAACTATGTGCACCATCTTCTTGTAACATGAGTGCTATAAAATAATATAATGCTAATTTTCATATATGCGTGTGTGTGAAATATCTAATTTTATAAAGAGGCCACATATTAATCCTATAAATTCGCCGCCGACTGGCTCCAAGATGTTTACTTTTGCTTGTAATATGCTAATTTAGATACATACATAAGTATCAAATTAACATCTATGTCATAGTCTTACTTCACATTAACCATTTATTTGTGCGAATTGAAATATCTTCTTTTTAAGATACAATTAAAAATTGGTGGATGATAAGTTGAAACTGATTTTTTCTTTGTTTAATTGAAACTAATCAAATAAAATAGTATTTATAATGAGTTAAATTGCTGTTTGTATATTGATAATAATTAGGATAAAGAATTATTACAAAGAAAATTAAAATGAGAGGTGAGAAAAATTCTCTCATGAACAGTGTGTACAAGAAAACACACTTGTCAGAATACTACTACAACACTAGATCTTCTCCCTGCTGGAGTACAAAATTCAAGATTTCGATATTATGGATCCTAGTTGGGGATGCTACCAGACTCTAATTGATTTACCAGGTCCGACTAAAGGAAAAAAATATCAGTAAAATTTCAACAAATACAAATGTGAGTTTTAACTAAGACAGAGCAACTAAATTGTGATTTGATTGTCTGGTTTTACAGAGGCCATTTGTTTATTTCAGTGTACGGAGCTTCAGCATATTGCTACACTTTGTGACAACGACTATACTGACCTTATATAATATGCTATCTTTGATATATATGATTTGTTAAGTTGATAAAATTAATATGGAAATTACTTTTTCAAGTTTTCCAAAATCAATAAATGTAGTAATTAGTTTATGTGATGACAATTTGGCAGATGGACATTAGAGATGATCCTTTTGGTTTATTAGCGGCTCATCCAATGGCACCCCTTGTATCTCTCCACCACCTTGACTATGTACAACCGCTGTTCCCTAGCCAGAGCCAGCTAGAATCCTTAAGAATACTAACCACAGCATACAAGGTTGATCCTGCCCGAACCATGCAGCAGTGTTTCTGTTATTACCACAAGTATAAATGGTCCATATCTGTTTCCTGGGGCTATGCAGTGCAGATATACCCTTGGCTTTTGTCACCCAAAGATTTGGAAATACCCTTGCGGACATTCACAACTTGGCGGAGTTGGAGCGATGGACCTTTTACATTCAATACCAGGCCTATGAGTTCTGATCCTTGTGAACACCCAATAATATTTTATTTTGACTCAATTAAAGAGGACAAAAAGGGAAAGACAGTAGTAACTACTTACAAGAAATCTCCAATAAAACAAGTCAACAAGTGTAATCAGGCAAACTACGCCCATGCGTTTATCATTGACAAGATTCTAGTCTCCTCGCTGAAGATGGAGTCGGAAAAGGTTTGCCATTCATTCTCTCTCTCCATGACATGTATTGTAAGCCATAATCTCATAATCATTTCATGCAGGTAACTCCAAGACAACGTTGTGACGCCAGTAAAAGTTTTTGGTCTAACACAATGACCGTAAACATAAGAAACTATAAGCACCGAGAGACTATAACAATGTTAGCTTAATTAGTATGATACTTTGAGAATAGGCTTGTAATTCTTAATCTTGTCTGTAATTTAGAATTCGTAGAGGTGTATGTGTTTGCATAAGAGTTTTGTCTTTTTAATGGTTTTGCTTAATATCGCACAAATACTTTACTTTGTATCAATTGTTAGGTTCATTGTATAATATGTGAAATATTGGTATATTAAAAAGAGGAATTTTTGCATATAACCACTCAAAAATACTTTAATAATGCTCCATAGCTGAATAGGACTTTTGTCTACTTTGAGCCATCTTTAATCTTTCTCTTATGAGCCTCACTTTTTTCATGACATCCATAACAAAATTCAATCCAATCAATGCCATTTCTCCAACTTCAAACTATCCAACTGGTGACCTACATCATCTACCATATAAAGCCTCACATGGCGCCATCTCAATATTTGAGTGAGAACTATTGTTGTAAGCAAACTCTATGAAATCTAGATGATCATCCCAACTTCCTTTGAATTCCAAGACACAAGCCCTCAACATTTCTCCTAATGTTTGTATTGCTCTTTTGCCTTGCCCATAGGTTTGAGGATGGAAGACGGTGCTTAACTTCACTTTGGTACCAAGACCTCTTTGGAATGACTTCAAAAAATGAGAGGTGAATTGAGTCCCACGATCCGATTTGATGGACGATGGAACCCCATGCAACCTTACCAACTCTTGGATATATAACTTGGCATAATCTTCTACACCAAAAGTTGTCTTAATGGGCATGAAATGAGCCGACTTCGTCATTTGATCCACTATCACCCATATAGAATCAAAGTGGCTCTTGGTCTTAGGCAACCCAACTACAAAATCCATATTAATCTCTTGCACTTCCAAGTTGGAATCACAATATCTTGTGCCAGGCCACATTGGCCTTTGGTGTTCAACCTTAACTTGTTGAAGATTGGAGCATTCAACTACAAATTTAGAAATATCCTTCTTCATTCTATTCCACCAATACACTTCCCTTAAGTTTCTATACATCTTAGTAGAGTTGAGGTGAATGGAATAAGATGAATTGTGAGCTTCTTGCAATATCAAATTCCTCAATCCGTCAACATCTTGTACACATAATTTTCTTTGGTAACGAAGTACCTTATATACCCCTTATGAGAAGGCCTCTATCTTTCCTTCCCTCACCAAGGCCTTCAATTCAATCAAGGTGGGATTGAGATCTTGCTTAAACTTTACATCCTCCATAAATGATGACTCAAATCCATTTAATATCATCCCACTACCATTCTTGAAATCACTTAACTTTACCCTCAATCTAGCTAACCTATGGACTTCCTTTGCTAACTCTCTCTTCCCATTATCTTCAAGGTGTGACACACTACCCATTGACATTCTACTAAGTGCATCGACTACCACATTAGCCTTACCCATGTCATATTTCACACTTATGTCATAATCTTTGAGGAGTTCCAACCATCTCCTTTGCCTTAAATTGAGGTTTCTTTGTGTAAATAAATGTTAGAGGCTCTTATGATCGATGAATACGTCGACATGGATCCCATAAAAATAATGACACTAAATTTTCAAAGCAACTACCACGGCCTCTAGTTTAAGATCATATGGTGGATAGTTCTTTTCATGTATTTTCAATTGCCTTAAAGCATAGACAATCACCTTTCCATGTTTCTTCAACACACAACCCAAACTAATTCTTGAAGAATCACAATAAACAACAAACCATCCGTAATTGGAGCATCACAATAAACAACAAACCCATCGGTACCCTCCCACAAGGTCAAGATTAGAATTGTAGTTAATTGATCTTTCAAGATTTTAAAGCTCTTCTCACACTCATCCATCCACACAAACTTCACTTTCTTTTGGATCAACTCAGTCAATAGAGATGAGATGGAGGAGAACCCTTCAACAAATCATCTATAATACCCCGCTAGGCCCAATAAACTCCTAATATCCATAGGGGTCAATGGTCTAGGCCAATTTCTTGCCACTTCCATATTTTTGGGGTCAAATTTTATTCTATCACCCAACACAGCGTGCCCAAGAAATGCAACTTCCTTCAATAAAAACACACATTTATTAAACTTGGCAAATAATTTCTCAGCCCTCAAGGTTTGTAAGACCACCCTTAAATGCTCTTTGTGATATTCTTCATCCCGTGAATAGATTAAAATATCATCAATGAATACCACTAAAAACATATCAAGGTAAGGTTTGAACACCCTATTCATGAGTTCCATAATGATTGTCGGTGCATTAGTTAAACAAAAGGACGTTATCACATATTCAAAATATCCATAACTTGTCCAAAATGCTATCTTGGGAATATCACATTGCCTCACCCTCAATTGATGGTATTCAGATCATAAATCAATTTTGGGGAAGTGATTATCCCCTTGTAATTGGTCGAACAAGTCATTAATCCTCAAAAGTGGATATTTGTTCTTGATTGTAACTTTGTTGAGTTGGCGATAGTCTATACACATTTGGAGTGATCCATCCTTCTTCCGTATAAACAATATCGGGGCACCCCATAGGGACCTACTAGGTCAAATAAAACCCTTCTCTAGAAAATCCTTCAATTGCTCATTTATTTCCTTTAACTCTGTTGAGGCTATTCTATAAGGAGGGATTGATATAGGTTGAGTGTCGGGCAAAATATCTTCGCCAAAGTCTATCTCCCTTTTGGGAGGGACACCAGGAAACTCTTCGAGGAATATATCAGAAAACTCATTGACTATGGGGACCGACTCAAGAGACGAACTTTTGGAGGTAACATCCCTAACCTCATTAAATGATAGATGCACTCCTTAGAAATCATTTTGTGGGATTTGAGATAGGAAATAAACTGAACTTTACATGAAGAACAACAACCCTTCCACTCAAAAGTAGACTCATTTGCAAATTGAAACTTGATACTACAAGTCTGACAATCTTTAGAAGCGTAAGAAGCATGAAACCAATCTATACCGAGTATAACATCATAATTAACCATGAACAACTCTACCAAATCACAAGGAATAATTTTATGCATGATGGACATGGAACAACCTTTATAGACTCTTTGTGCAATGATTGACTCACCGACGAGAGTGCTAACTTTAAAAGGCTCAACAAGTGTTTCAAGACATGCATGAAATCTATTAGTAAGAAATAATGTGACAAAAGAAATTTTTTCCCTTAGGTCTAAAAGTGCATAAGCATCAAAATCACAAACTTTTAACATACCGATAACCATATCTGGGGCTTCCTCCATTTCTTGGCGGCCACGAAAGGCATAAAACCTATTAGCTTTTAGAGCTCCTTGTGATTGACCACCTTGGAATTGTGGCTGTGTATTCCCACTTCTTTACTCTTTTGCATGGTGGCCGGGCTTGCCACATTTGAAGCAAGCATTTGAGTTGGCTAAATATTCACCCTTGTGGGGCCTTCCATACTTTGCACAATTTGGAGAAGCTTGTGCACCTGAACCTCCTTGGGGGTTTTGGTTGGACCCCTTATCTTTGTTGAACTTTGGAGGAGGAGTATTTGATGGACCTTGACTCACTTTCCTTTTACCACCTTGGAATTTACCATGGCCACCAACCCTTTGGTGGGAGAATCCACCACCATCCATCCTAGCTCTCTTTGACTCTTTTGATCTCTCCCTCAATTTCTCATCCTCAATTTGTTCCGTATAGGTCATTAAGAAGGAGATGTCTATTTCCTTGATGAGCATAGCCATTTTGAATTCTATAGAGACTAAGTCTGACATACCAAATATGAATTTGCTCATTCTTGCCCTTGGATCTACTAACATAAATGGATCATACTTGGAGAGTTTTGTGAATTTGAGAGAATACTCTCTCACACTCATGTTACCTTGTTTGATGTTTATGAACTCTTGTATTTTGGCTTCCCTCAACTCCAATAGAAAGAATCTATCTAAAAATACCACTTTGAACTCTTCCAATCCTACTCGGCCCACTTCTACACCTCTTTTGTCAACCCATTGGTCGTACCAAACCTTTTTCACCCCTTTCAATTGGTAGGCCACAATATTAGACTTCTCTTTCGATGGAACATCCATGACAACTACAATTCTATTATCCTCATCAAGAAACTCTATTGGGCCCTCATTGCCTTTTGATCCGTGATACTCCATCGAGTTCATTCTCACAAAATCCCAAACTTTTGTTGTCAGTGTAGGTTCTTGGGAAGGGATTGAAACCTCCTTATTTTCTTGGTTGTCCAAGACTTGGGCCAACATGGTGAAGGAGGTTCTAAACTCTGCATGAATGAAACCCTCCTCTTGTTGCATGGGAGGGGCTTGGTCTTCGGTCATATCTCTTGGAAAATGTGCTCTCCTTCGTGGCATTATCTAGAAATGGAAAAGAGGACGTCATTAGTTAGAGGAATAACCTTAGATAATTCTAATGGCATGACATGATTCATAAAGAAGTGAGTCATTTCCTTAAATGCCTCATAGCCTTCAATTCAAAGTTGTGGCATGCTTCAAAACTATGAACAAGACTCTACTTGATGCGGTATGTTAGATTTTTGAGGACCATTTACAAATCTAGTACTCATATACCATGCTTGTCATGACCCGAGGCTAGGGACTAGGTGTGACATGGCGAATGGAAACCCAAAGGTAACCCAAATAAGCCTCATAGCATATCTTATGCACATCCTTGGTTGCGGAATATAATATGATCATCAATTTTTCAAACTAAGGGGGTTCGAGACTTAGGATGCAAGCTATGGGAAAATGGGTAATGGGACTTTCCATCTTCCAATCACATCAAAAATTTCTAAGGGAAGGGGGAACATGGATGCACTTTATGGGAAAATAAGGACTTAGGGAGATACACCATCTCATAGTCAATATCATAAGCATCAACATACAAAGGATAGGGACTACGGGATAAGTCTCCATAAAAGCTTAGACATTCACATAGTGCATACATAGCATAAGGATGCAACAACACCTCTAAACATGAGTGTGGGGGACAAGACATGTCCAGGGCTCACTCTCAAATAAGAAGTGAAGTAGTAATGTCTCAACATAACAAGCTAGATAAAAAATAGGTATTGCCCTCAAACTAGGTGACTCACTACAACACAATGTCTTCACAAACCGAACTAGCCACGAGGATATGGATGAGAGAGTGCTCCGGTCCCTACATGGTTAGATCATATAGGAAAAACTATGCATTAGTACTTTGAATTTACTAGTATGTGGGATGCACTGCAACAATAGATCGTAAGTCATATAGAAAGGATGCATAATCATATTCAATAGAGTTAAGCTCAATCTGACATGCATGAGTAAGGCTTTAGTCAAGACATACATAAAAATAATTAAAATCTTATAACATAGAATACATATGTGGGATTAGACCGTAACCGACATATAAGACAATGCGAACTACTACATGAATCCAACATACCTCCCTACAGTTGGCCCAAGGAGCCTACTTGCCAAATAGAACTTCAATCAACTTGTATATGCATCTTTAGTGAATATAAAATAGCCTATGTGGATCTACTAGTCTAGCCTACAAGGGCTTCTATGGTGACATCTAGTTAATGAGACATGAGATTGCTACTAGAATTTCCTTACCGAATCCCGCCACCATGCCCTATTTGGTGCTAAGTCATTCCCACAAAAATACATTTGAAAACATATGCATAATCGTATTCATTTATAAACCTATAAACATAACATTATTATATAAGGAGTATCTCATTAAAACATAAGATCCATCAAGTGAGAATTGTCCTTATCACAAGGGGATCTATCCTTTGGTGAGAATTGTCCTTATCACCATCGTTAAATTTTCATAAGAGGGATTCAAAAATGCTTCATAACTTTCATAACATGTAGTTTAACCCTCATCATTTGGAAATCATACTTCATTAGAAAACTCAATATGAAAATATGATGGGTTTAGTGCATGTAGCCTTAAATCATGTAACTCAAGAGGACTATGCATTAATGCAGTGAAAACCATCAACTTGAATCACTCTTAAAAAAACCACCCCAGTCATTCACATCATCATTCAAACATAGGTATGGGAACATTAAGTTCATCTTATAAAATCATCAACTTCATAGTATCTCATGGATTATAACATCCATAACTTGGATATCCTAAAAATAGTTCATAATAATAAACCCTTAAAAACCAATTCATGTAATTGCATTCAATAGATGAAGATTCTCAACATAAATAATGTTTAAGAGGAGTGATAGATAATACCCATACGAAATAAACATTAAATTTCAATGAATTTATTAAAAAGGGTTTTAGGGCTCCATGGGTGGAAGAGCCCACATACCATAACGCCTTAAAACTTGATGAAGAAAACATGAAGAAGCTTGAAGAATCACTTTGAGACTTGATCATTAATGGAAGAACTTGAAACCCTAAGAACTTGGAAGATTTTTCTAAGAGGAATAATGAGAGGTTTTGAAAGGATTTAGAGAGAGTTTGAGAGTGATTTAGGACTAAAAATGATGTAATTTTTGGGGATTCACGCATATAAGGGTGTTGGGATAAGTCCCAAATAACCTCACTTAATTTTGGAAAAATTCAAAAAATTTTGTACATAGATAAAACTTGTGTGCAACGCGGACTTGCTCCTACCGAGATCATTTGTTTTGCACGAAATTCAATTTTCCACTGTTTTAACCTAGGGATGATCTTAGGCCACTTTTGTACTATCTTGGATCCTCTCCACGACTAGGATCCATCGCATATTTTGCTGGTTAAGGAAAAATCAATCAAAAAATTATCCTTTGATACGATTGACTTAAAAATTAAGGGAGACCTTTTTCCTGCACAATTTTACCTCTTGAAAATGAATACCAACTTGGATTTGTTGAAAAACTCATCGAAACTACGATATTCAAGTAATACGCCATAAGAATATTCTAAGTCACGTGGGAGGCGTTATGGTATTCAAGAATTAACATTAGCTATACATACAATATTCACATCAAATCAATATCAATATCATCTAGCTAGAACCATTTTCCATCAACTTTTCATTTTTTTTTCTTTTCTAGCCGAAATCATTTCTCATCGGATTTTCATCATCAATGGAACATCAAGAATGTATATGTCATCAATACATAATAATCACTTCCAAAAGTATAAGAATAAAAAAGATGTCCACATATATGATTTATTTAATAATCATCAATTATTCTCATTGTTCTTTCAATGTTTGTGTCATCATCAACACATTTTATAATAATCACATTAAATCATAGGTCAATTCTTTCAACAACTTCTTGTCAAGATTACTTAGGACAATTAACGATTTAGTCCATATATCACAAATATTTAGTTCAATAATTTTAGCAATACTTCAAGTATGCATTTTGCTCGACATTTCACATAAGGTACTTCATTAGACAATTCTATCTATCATGAATCAAGTTCAACAAGTAAAACAAATATGAATATTTTTACATTCTCATCGTTTGGCGTTACAAGCCTAACTTACAAAATAAATTCACAAGTCTTGATCAATCATAATTAGACATAATTTAGCAATTCAAACCACATATATTATCACTTCCATATCCCCATTACTCAAATCATATCCACTAGAACAATTCACTAATCTCCAAGTTTGACATTTAAAGGAAACACTAAGTTTAATAAACTCAACAAGGGTTAGAATTCACTTGCCTCAATTTAGCCAATCAATCACTCGAATGATAATGCTTTCCTCTTCTAAAATGAATTCGCAGCATCACAATCCACTTGGACATGAATTCACAATCACAATACAAAACTAACAACACCAAAATCAAGCAATTTGGAGCAAAGGGAAAAATCATCCTAAAATTTGCTACAAGAAATCAATGTCTGAATTTAAAATTTTTTAGATGAAAATGTTCCTATAATGATTAGAAAACCACCTATAAAAATCAATTCAAAAATAGAGTTTAAATGAGTTCATAATCACCAATTTTGTAAAAATTCTCAAAGTTCATGAAAATCCTCGATTTGTCAATTGAATCTTCCAAATTTATGTTAAAATCAAGGAGTAATTAATGGGTAACGATAAGGGAAGTGGAAAATAACTTTTTCAATGTAAAACCTTTGAAAAATTAGTCCAGAGACATCCAAGCCAAGCTCACAAAGTTTAAAAATGGAAGAAATATTTGAAATGGGTATGCAGGAGTCTGAAAACCCCTTTTTGATGAGGCTGTAGCAACAAAGATATCGCTATAGCGATAGTCAAAGATTTTGAGTTTCCTTCACTATACCAATGTCGCTAAAGCTAGGCCTGCACCAACACATAACAAAAACTCTTTTCAAGAATATTTCAAGACTCAAAATCAACCCTCGGGACTCATTCAAAACTCTATATAAAATAATTATATATGAAACCCCACTAAATTTGACGTTGTGGACTTAATGGAATCGCCAGAAATTGAATTTGAGACCTCCTTGAACTAAAACCCAATTAAGTGCCTCAATTCAAATATAGGCCACTTGAAACATCAAAACAGTACTTGAGCATTAAAAGATTATGAAAAAAATGATTTTTAGCACTAAAATCACCTCCTGAGATCAATGAAACAATGAGCAAAATCGATCCAAGCATTGGAACTTAAAACGTTTACCAAAGTCAACACAAACTCAATTTTCAACTTCAAACCTAAGATCCATGTAACAACTCTAAATCTGATTCTGACAACTCTCTTAGACCAATTTTCATATTCTGGAACTAATGGAATTGTCAAAATTCCATTTCGACAATCAATTCTCCGAATGACTCAAAATTTAGCAACTCAAACCTCAAAAATCCAATCTTTGCAAAAATCTCAACTTTTACAAAAATTCTTGAAAACCAACTTTTAAAATCAATCAATCACAATTCAAGGCCACTAACAAGAGGGGTAAAACGTTATGCACCACTAAAAACCATGTTCATCCTTGAACATAAAGTGAGGAACGCACATGAAGTCTAAAAAAGATAAGGATAGTAGGTCTTGATATCCAACCCTCATCTTACAAGTAAGCTCTCCCTCAAGTTAGTGTTGCAATTGATCCTTTATCGAAGCTACCTATTTGGTCCTCAACTTCTAGAGTTGCCTGTCTAGAATAGCCACTGGCTCCTTCTTAGAAGTAAAATTCGGATCAAACTCTATCGAATCAATAGATATCACATGAGACTCATCGGGGATATATTGCCATAGTATAGACATATGGAGCACTAGATGTATAGAAGTCAAACTATGCAGAAGGGAAAGTCTATAAACTACCTCACCCACTCTCTCTAGAATCTCAAAAGGGCCAATAAACCTAGGGCTGAGCTTGACCTTATTTCTGAACCTCATGACACCCTTCATGGGTGAGATACTCTACCAAATTTTTTCACCCTCCATGAACTCCAAGGGTGGAACGGTTCTGTCAACATAACTTTTATAACTACTCTAGGAAGTTAACAATTGACTCTGAATTACTCTAAAAAATGACATAACATCTCTAAGAAAACTAGTGTCTGGAGTATACACTACAATCTAATAAAACTATCAAAAGGGGTGATTATCAAATGATTGTAACACCTCCCGAAGTGATTCAAAATTCTCTTATAATAGATTCCTTGAAAAACCCAATTTTTGTATGTTTTCTAGCAAATCTGACTTCATAATCTTGTTAAAAAGGTAAAATTATGTGGGAAAATGGTCTCCTTTGATTTTTAAGTCAACCGTATCAAAATATAATTTTTTACACTTTTCAGTAGGGTACGCGACCTCTCTGCATTATAGAGCGGATTTATGTTAGTATAAAAGTGACCTAAACTCATTCTTATGTCAAAACAAGAAAAAATTGAAATTTATGCAAAACATGAACTATGCAAGAACGCCTTCACAACGCACTACTATTCCACCATAGTTCAATTTTTTCTAAATATTTCCTAATTTAAGTAAGGGCAATTGGGATGTATCTGAAAACCCTTATAGATGAGAATCCATGAAATTTAACTCATTTTTGTCCTTTGCCTCTCACAAACACTCCCAAAATCTTCCCAAAATCTTTCAAAGATTCCTCTTCTAAGTTCTTCAATGTTTTTAGGGTTCAAGCTTCTTGCATTAAAGATCAAGAACCGAGGTGATTACCTAAGTTTCTTCAAGTCTTCTTCCTCAATTTAAAGACCTTAAGGTATATGGGCCCTTCATCCATGGGTTCTTCCACCCATAGAGCCCTAAAACCCTTCTTACTTAATCATTTAAAATTCAAGGTTGATTTCTTATGGGTACTTAATACTCTTATTATGCATGATTTATGTTGGGAATTATCATCAATTGAATTAAAATGCATGAACTCCTTTCAAGGATTTATTATTATGACTATTGTAACGACTCCCAGTTTAGGAACCTTGAGTGCAAAAAAGTTGGGCAGAAAAATGTCCTGTCGTCAGACTTACGAGGGTGACTTATTGCCCACAAGTGTACATACGACCCATAGGCTAGTTCTTAGAACATGAACATCAGTAAAGGGAAAAAGTTTCAAAGTGTGGGATAATCCATGGACCAAGTGATGACCTGTAGAAAATATTACGGTTCTTAGATGGTGTCGTGAGTGGGACCATCAGACATAAAGAAAATTTGGAGTTTGTTGGAAGGTGACATACATGTTACCAAATGGCTCCTAGGATGATGCACGACCCATAGAATCCTTTGTTGAATGAGACTAAGAAAATAGGAAAAATGGCTAAGAATGCAAGGAGTCTACGAGTCCAACCACAACCCTTAAACCCAAGGACAACCCATAATAAGGTTTCATGGTATTCGGTCCAACAAAGTCAATTTCAGGGATTTTTAGATGTGTTACCAGATGAGCAGGACTTATAGCTCATGGACTGATCTCGATCAGGACTTATAGCCTATAGACTGACCTATGACCCGTAAGTGGGGTTTCATAGGTTGAATTCGACAGTTTTAATAAGGGATAATTTTTTCATTTTTGTCCCTTCTATTCTGAAATCATGTCATTTTGGGATCGAAAAAGGGACCCTATACCATCCTTAAAGCCTTGATTCCCTTATTCAATGCCTCATTCTTCCACTCTAAATTTTCTAAGGCAAACACTCTCTCTAGAATAGAGCAAGAGAAAGGCTAGGGTTTCCAAAGTTCATCTCAAAGTCTACAAGTTTGTTTCTCTCCAGTTCTTCTGAGGTATGTGAGTTGATTTATGGGTATACTTCCACCCATAAAGTTCTCTTTGAAGTGTTTTACCTTTTTTTAAGTTCCTTTAAGATACTATGCATGCTTGTGATGATGTTTTAAGTTATTAAATGCTATTCATGATATCCTATGATATTTTACTAAGCATATGCATGTTTGAGCTATTGATGATGACCCCAATGATAGGTTTTGTTAATGATGAAGTGTGGGCATTTTTGTTGGTCCATAAAAGAGAAATTTCCTCATGTTTTATGTGATTTATGATTGTTCTATTATAAAGTCCAAGCCCACCTAGTTTTCAAGTAAAGCTTTGCATGATTTAAGATGATGATTAGGGAATTAAAGATGAATTTTAAAATTTAATTTGTCAAATATATAAGCATGTTGACAATTACCCTAAAATGATATTTAAGAAAGGTCCCCAAGATGAAAGGACAATACTCACTTGGTGGTTCCTAAGTTCAAGCTACTCTTATGATTGCTACTTATGATTCTAAATTATGTTTTAAAGATTCTGTGAGATCACTAAGCACTGAAAGTGTCATTGAGGTGGGGTTCGGTAAGGGAATCTTAGAAGCAAACTTTTGTCACATTAATTATGTGTCATCATAGGAGCCCTTGTATGCTAGACTAGTGGTTCACCTAGGCCATTTATGTTATCGTGATGCATGCAAAGTTGATAGAGTTCCAGCCAAAAAGTGGTCTTCCCGTGCCAACGTAGGAGGTTATGTTGGATTCCATGTAGTATCTCGCATGGTATTAAATGTCGGTTAAGAACTCCCACAAGTTTTTGATTCTAGGATATTATCTCATTACTTATGCTTTCTCATACATTTACTCTCATTCATATTGAGCCATGTCCTTTATTCATGCATGCGTTTACATTAATCCCATCTTATATATATATTATTTATGAATGATGGCATTACAATTTCATGCATTGCATTGCATCACACATACTTATTACATTTCAAAATTACTAACACATATTTTGCCTGCATGATTTAACCATCTAGGGATAAATACTTCTCCACCGACTCGAGGTTAGTTTTCAACATCCAAGACTAGTAGACTTATAGTGGTGAGCCCTTAGTTTGAGAATCTACCTCTTTCCTTTTCTACCTTGTATTTATTTTTGAGCCGATGTATTTATGGTCCTTTTGAGGCTTTTACATTCTATATTGTCTTATTACGAATTCTTTTCTATTTGATGGAAACTGACTGTTACCGGTTTTGTCCACCTATGTATTAGTAGGTATTCTTATGGACAAAGTATGTTAGATAAATATTGTTTTCTAATGTTGTTTCATTGAATTTAAAAAGGCCCATAGTCCCTTTTCCCTTTGTTTTTCGCAAATGTTTTAATTGAATGCCAATGAATGCTTAAGATGCTATGATGGCTTGGGCGAGGTGTTTGTAGGTATCTCATTTTCCGTGTGACAACTAGGGCCTTCACTCGGGTCATTAAAAATTTTGTATTAGAGCACGAAGTTTTAAAAATATTCCTCAGATTTACATGCATACCCCATAGCATAGAGTCTCATTCAAGGTTGTGAAGTGCACCACTATCTTGAGTGAAAGGCTATGAGACGGTTTAAGAAAGTCTTCCCTTCTGTATTTCTCATGTCGTGCCTTAGAGTTGAATAAGGTTTTCCTATTAACTAACGATATCCTTTTTCTTATTTTTAGATCATTCCACCACGAAGAGCTCCCCATCAATGAGGCACTCCCAAAAAACAAGTTCCACTATTCCAACAATATGAAAAAGTATCTCATATGGAGTTCAAGCCGCCTTTACCTTGTTGGCCCAAGCCTTGGCCAACCAAGATAATGGGGAGATAATAGTGTCTTCCCAAGTACCCACTCTAGCCACAAGGGGTGACTTCATACAGATGAACCCTTTGGAAATCTACGGTTCCAAATCGGAGTAGGACCTATTGATTTTATTGAAGAAGTCTACTGGGTAGTTTTTGTGATGGGAATTCCATCGGAGGAGAAAGTTGAGTTGGTGGCCTACCAACTCAAAAGGGTAGCCTACGAACTCAAAGGGGTAGTGAAGATTTGGTTTGAGCAATGGGTAGACGCGAGAGCCAAGAAACGGGTTCTATTGGTTGGGAAAAGTTCAAATGTGCTTTCTTGCACCGGTTCTTCCCCAATTGAACTAAGGGAAGAAAAGGTCCAAGAGTATATAAATCTCAAGAAAGGTACCATGAGTGTAACGAAGTACGCCCTCAAATTTACAAAGCTATCAAACTATGCTCCCTTTATGGCCACAGATTCGAGGGCTCGTATGAGTAAGTTTATTTCTGGTGTCTCTGAGTTGGTCTTCAAGAAATGCAAAATAGCTATGTTGGTCAAATATATGGACATCTCCCACTTAATGACTTGCATTGATCAAATTGAAAAAGAGAAGCTTCGGGAGAGAGAAAAGGAGTCCAAGAGGGCTCGTGTTGATGGTGGGAACTATTCTCACCAAAGGAGTGGTGGCCACAAGTTCTAAGGTGGCCAAAAGTGAGGTGGTCAAGGATCCACTAGTACTCCTCCCTGGACTACAAAGGATAAAGGGGTCACTCCAAATCCCCAAATCCTGAATTGCCCCAAGTGTAGAAGACTCCATAAAGGAGAATGCTTAGTCGGGTCAATTGCGTGTTTCACTTGTGGGAAGCCCGGCCACCATGAAAAAGATTATAGGATCAGTAGAGCGAGGCCCCAAGGCCAAAGGGGTCAAGTCTAAGGCGCCCAAAGGACTAACCGGTTCTATGCAGTTGTCACGACCCGGATAGGGAGCCTAGATGTGACATGGCGAAAGAGGACCTGAAGACCCTCGATCAAGCCATCATAGCATTATTAAACTCATCATCGGTTCGGAAACGCGGAAGCTAAAGCATGTAGCACATAAGCTCT
>JBCEWC010002626.1:0-33509 GCA_038996855.1 Solanum aculeatissimum
TTTAGTAATTTTTTTAAATGGTAGGGAATAATTGTAATTAAGTTTCCAAATGTTGTGTATTTTTGTAATTTCCCCAAAAATTTATACTTATATTAAAAGTGAATTATGTGTGCAATATATGAATTATAAATATTTTAAAATATGTTGTGCTTGTTTGGAGTAGCAAGCTAATAGGCTGGTAGAGATATGTTGATGTCTTGTCTTGGGATATAGTAGAATAACAGGATTAATCGTGTTTTATATCATGTATTGTCTTTATCTGTCTTATATCTTTTATTTTATCGTATTTACATACTATCTTTTATTGTTCATTATTAGTTGTTCTTTTTTTTTTCTTTTCCTTTTCCCTTTCTTTTATGTCTAGTTTATTCTGCTTATGAGACTTGTTTTTTGAGTCGAGAGTTTTCTGGAAACAACCTCTCTATCTTAATGAGATAGTGGTAAAGTATGTACACATTTTATCCTCCCCAGATTTCACTTGTGGGATTCCACTGGATATGTTATTTATTGTTTGATAAGAAATTGACACAATGTATTACGTGTACTAAAGAGTATGATAAATATATTATCCGTTAACAAAATTTGTATTATATATATTTTATATATAGAGTAGTTCATTATAATATATATTAAAACTACATTATACATATATTATAAATGTTCAGCAAAAAATACTTTCTTAATATAATATATTTCTGTGAGGTTTCTATTTTAGATTTGAATTAGGCCTAAAATTTATTTCTTTACAAGTATGTAATTTGTCGTTACTAAAATGAAAATTTCCTTATAATAAAGCGAAGAAAAATTAAGGAGGACCAAATTTAGCTTTGTATACTTTACGTAAAACCTTTCCATGTGCATCAGTCCGTTCATCGATTTTTTATTTTTAAATATGCTAAATTAATAATAAATTAATTAATAATTTTAATTGTTTTTTGATTTATCAATTTTAAATCCTTAATGATTTGGTTTTCGATTTATCCGATAAGGATGACAATGAGAATTTGCATTAATGAAAATAGATGAGCTACGAAAGAGTAATGACTAAAGACTAAATACTAAAGTGATAACTGATCACTTCAGTACAGTAAGGATTAAAATAGACAAAGTATTACTATAGTGTCTTGTTAGTATTAAATTACTAATATTTAATATTTAAAAGGGGTAAACTAGAAAATTATTATAATCTTATTGGGTTATCGGTTTACCCAATAATTAAATAGTAAAAATCAATATCGAACCGATAACCCAATAATTTTTTCCTTCAAAATCATTAAAAACTCGATAACCTAAAAACCCAATAACAATAAACCAATAATATTTTTATTGATTTGATTTATCGATCGATTCGATTTTTGCACATCCCTACTTTCCAGGGTGGGGCAGCGTAATAACATACTCAGTGAAATCTCATAAGTGGGATCTGGAGAGGGTAAAATGTACGCAAACCTTACCATTATCTTATAGAGATAGAGAGAGGTTATTTTCAAAAAACTTTAACTCATTGATATATTTAATAAAAAAATTAATAAATATTCTTTTATCAAAATAACTAAAAATATTCTAATTATTCAACATTTTTAATAATACCAAATTAATTTTAAAAAATTCAGTGTCTCAATTACTAGTAGCATTTTTCAAAAAAATCAAATTAATTTAAATTTAGTATTCCATAACTTCTTTTTGTTCTATTTTAGTTCATATTTACTGTCATTTTCTTAACAAAGATTATCAATTGTTTTCTTATTTATAATTATAATAAAAAATTAAAAATTTGTGTGTAACTGATTGATTCTTGAAGAATAAATTAAGCTTTTTAAGTTTTAGTTAGAATAACTTAAATTCTTGTCTGTTTTGCCCTGTGGTCATTTTCGTTTTAAAATATGACTATAATTAAAAAAAAGTATCTATATCTATAATTTTAATACAAGGTCAAAAATCAAAATAAATACAATTGCTTAAGTTATATTTCTCACTAAATTTCTTTTATTTCCTTTTTTCTGCCATTAAAATTTGCTGCTAAGCATTACTTTTTGAAGAAAAAAAATTACTATTATGAGTATTGAGTGATAAATGACGATGAATAAAACTGGGAATGTCAGAGAAAGTATATAGAAAATATGGTCCATTGCCTATTAAATTGCATGTGCAGAATATATACAAGTAAATAATTTATATTAATTAAAAATAATCTTATTTAATCAGTTTATATGCTAAAATAAATTATTTCATATTTTGAGTTAATTTGATTATGTTAAAAAATATTGAACAGTAAGCTTAATTTTAATGTTAATATAGTTTTATAAGTGTTTAAGTTATTTTAACAGAAAATGTGTTTATCTTATTGTTAATTGTTATTAAATAAATACATTAATTATTTAATACAGTATTCAAAAATGAGATATTTGTTAGGAGTTAAAAAAAATATAAGAAAATGAAGGAAAGGAGGAATGGAGCCTTACACGATTATTATTGGTTATACCTTTACTATTATAAAAGTTTTCCATTATATTGATCTAAGGATGATTATTTGTATATCACTAATTATATCGTTTATACACAACTTGTACTATTTATATAAATTAAAAGTTACTTTTTAGAGATAACCTTTAACTATCTCTTTTTAATTATCATTTATATTTAAAATATTTATTTTAATAGTTATTAGTTTAAATAATCATCAGAGAATTAATCTTTTAAAAAGAATTTTCTTAGTATTAATTATTCAAGATCTTATTAGACGCGTAAAAATATAAAGATTAAAGAATTAATAAAGGATATAGTAGTCGAACTACACTCCTAACTAATTTTTAAAATAAGAATTATATAAAACTTTATCATAACAACTAAAAAAAAAACGAAGGGAGTAGTATATACTAAAGTTTTCAACTCCCTTTCAAAATTTGTAAGTTTGCCAAAGGAGGAGGCATTGGTGATCAAAATATATTTAACGTCAAAGGTAAAATTATTTAAGAACTTAAATGGAGTATATAATTTCTTAAAAATACATAACTAAGTTTGGCCCTGATCCTAAAACCAAAAACACTAACCAAATGTTTTGAAATTTTCGGTTAGCCACTCAAAATATTTTAATTATACTCCATAGTTATAGTTTAAGTAATTATATATCGTAACTATAGCTATAGCAGTGTTTGTATATTTCCTTATATACAATTCGCACAGTGTTTGTATAATTCGCTATATAATTTGCAATTTTTGTATAGCATATAATTCGTTATACAATTTGTAGTTTTTGTATAGCGTTTATATATTTTACTACACAATTCACACACAATATTTATATAATTTGTTATACAATTCGCAATGTTTGTACATTTGTTACAATTCGTTGTAAAAACTCAAATTGAAATTATACAAAAAATTAATCGCGAGCCATAATTATTTCAAAGTATAACTATGTTAACTAGTTAACTAATATGTACCAATTTTCATTAGTGTTGACGTATATAATGTCTTCATCAGCTAAAATACAAATTTTAAAGTGTTTATAGAGCTGCTGAGACAATATTCACCAAAAAAATTAAGAATTTTTTTTTCACCTATGTTCCTTAATTCTTTCACAATCCTAATTGAACTAGTAGTATATTTCCCATTAATTAAATTAATATTAGGAAACTTTCCCTTTTCCTAATCCTAATCTAATCAAATTAGTACATACTAAACTTTATATATATAGAAAACACACAACTTTTTCTTAATTATTTTAGCTTTGATCAGTTCTCTTAACACCAGAAATATGGTATCATTCAACATTGATTCCGATGAGTCCCGTCCTTCAAACATCAACACCATCATTGGCGTCACGTACGATGATGGCATCATTCTTGGTTCCACTAACACAATTACACAACTCAATGCTAATGTTGTCTCGTGTCATTGTGCGCTAGAAACAGAAACTTTACTAGAAGATGCGCCAAACTTTATTCTCGATCAAGAAAATATAATGGTCACGGCCGAGACTATTGGTACAATGTTGTCCGCGTTTAACACCGTCACTGATATGAAAAATATGTTACAAACTGGGGTTATTATTGGTGGAGGAAAGAAAATATTTGAGATAAGTAATGGTGGGATTGTTATGGAGAAGTCCAATTTTTGTGTAGGAGGATATGGAGCTGCGTATTTGAATGATTTCTTGGAAAAAGAATGGAAAAAAGGGATGAATGAAGAAGAAGCTGAGAAATTAGTGTTGAAGACATTGTCGTTAAATATTTCATTAAGTGGTGATCGTTGCAGTGGGATTCAGACTGCGAGTGTGAATTCGAAAGGTGTCACGAGAGCGTTTTTCCCTCGTAACACACTTTCGATTACGCAAGAGTTGGACTTGGAACATGCGATTGGGGAGAGGGCTCTGCTCCAATGCCTGCGTGCACGTTTAATCTCTGAGCCTCAACGTCAATGAGGATGACTAGATTCAAGAGAAAATTGCTCGGATGATAATTTTTGTTGACTATTATTTCTTCTAATAACATTTGTTATCTTATTACTTAGATAGTAGTAACTTTTATTTTTCTTCTTCCTTGATCTTCTGTGCCATTCCATTATCTGGTTTGCAACTTTTTTACTCAAAAGTTTGAATGTATACATTTGTGTACAGTGTACACTAATTCTGAAGCCATGTTTAGTGAAAAGATACAAGTAATATTTAGTGCTTCTTTGGTACAATAATGAAATGTCAATAAGAAGAAATCCATTCAAGGAGCAGAATTACAATGTGGAGAATCGAACCCTTACCAACAAGGTGAGAGTTCAGATAGTCAACCAACTGTATTACATATTAATTATATTAAATCAAATATACGTAAGAGATTTGTATTACATATCAATTGTCTTCAAAAAATTATATGTATATTTTGTATAAATTATAAGTGTGTCTTGTATCAATTATATTCATGATATAGTGAATTCAATATGCATTGATCCTCTTTGTCAAATGTTTTATGTATCAATTATACCCGTGATAGATTTATATTTTACGTCAATTATATTTGAAAAAGTCTTATATTTATATTTTACATCAATTGTATTTGTCAATCGTATTCATGAAACAACGAATATAACATGCATACATCCTCTCTCCTCCCTCTTTTGATCTTGCTCACCTCTCTCCTCCTGATATGTATTCATTTTGATACAAAATCAATTTATATTTGTACTTTTATTCTGAAATCAGTAGAAAAATACAAAGAGGATGCAACAAACCAAAAATGTATCTATGAATTGTAATTAGTGAAACTGTAATTAAGAAATCCTATTTAAGGCCTAATGTGTTTGTTGTTTATGAAAATTCTCCATTATTTTCATTTTATTTAAAAATTAGTATTTGTCCATAAAAATTAATGTTTCACATACCCTACCCACTCACACATTCTTTTTCACTTTCAGTATGTTCAATAAATAGCTAGGGCAAGCATATATAAATTTTGAATTTATATAATTAAGAATTGAATTATATAAATTCTAGCAAAAATTAATCAAACTATAGTCGCGTTCAATAATTAATCAAAAACATAACTAAAGTACACAATGCCCGTTAAATGTTTGTCATTTTGCATAATTTTTCCACAAGTTAACCAAAACCATTAATGATAGTTGAAAAAAGGCTCATAAATATCCAATCTCTCCGGAAAAAGGCTCACAAAACATCTTTATTATATCTTTTGGTGAATAAAATCACAAATGGTCACAATTAACTATGAACTTTTCTTTCAGAAAGTCACTCAATTTTAATTTTTAACTCAAAAATTATTAAACTATAAGAAAAAATTTCCAGAAAGCTACTTAACCTAGATTTTACCCAAAAGTCATTCAACTATAGATTTTTCTCTCAAAAAGTCATTCAATTATGAAAGTTTTACTTACAAAATTGTTCAATTTATTTAATTGATTTTTTCATTAAAATTTATTGATACGCAATTTTCAATTTAAGCCATATTTTATGAAATAAAAAATATGTATTTAAACGATTCTAATGATCCAATCCATTAAAAAGATATCTATCTAAATCATTTGGCCTTATAATTGTTAAGGGATTGATCAGCATCAATATGTAGCTTATAAATTTAGATACTATTAATTGTTCCAAGACAGACATGATGCTGATTCTTAACAAAAACATATTACAATAATTGAAATTAATTTAAAATGATAGAAAAATCAACCTAATCCAGATAAATTTAACTTCTTAAATATTAAATTCTTAAATTCATAATTTCAGTAAAACAAAGGAGGTCTTTAAAAATTTTCCCAATAATTAAATATTAGGAAACTTTCCCTCTTCATAATCCTAATTGAACTAAGAAAACTAGTACAAATTTACGGTTCAATTTAGGAAAAAGTAACACAATTTTTTCCTACTCCAAATCAAATTAGTACAACTTTACTCTTTATATTTATATAGAAGCGCTCCTTAATCAATTCACCAACACATCTTCTTTTTAATATTTTAGCTTTGATCAATTCTCTCAACATGAACTTGTTCAACATTAATTCCGACGAGTCCCACCCCTCCAACACCACCGCCATCGTCGGCGTCAAGTACGAAGATGGCATCATTCTTGGTTCCACTAACACAATCACACAACTCAATGCTATTGTCGTCTCGTGTCATTGTGCGCTAGAAACAGAAATCTTACTAGAAGATGCGCGAAACTTTATTCTTGATCAAGAAAATACTATGGTCACGGCCGAGAGTATTGGTACAATGTTGGCCGCGTTCAACACCGTCACTGATTTGAAAAATATGTTACAAACTGGGGTTATTGTTGGTGGAGGGAAAAAAATATATGAGATAAGTAATGGTGGGATTGTCATGGAGAAGTCCAATTTTTGTGTAGGAGGGTCTGAGGCTACGTATTTGAATAATTTCTTGGAAAAAGAATGGAAAAAAGGGATGAATGAAGAAGAAGCTGAGAAATTGGTGTTGAATACATTGTCATTAAATAATTTTTGTAGCAGTGGAATTCAGACTGCGAGTGTGAACTCGAAAGGTGTTACAACAGCGTTTCACCCTCATGACACACTTTCGATTGATAGGAGGGCTCAGCGCGAAACCTTAGGTGCACGTTTAATCTCTCTAACGTTAATGAGGGAGTCTTGATTCAAAAGGGATTGCTCGGATGATAAAAAAAAAAAGTATGGCCCCACCTCTAGGGAGGAATTTTAAAAAAGATGTTTTTATTCAATTTTTTTCTTTCTAATATGAGTATGAATTTTGTAGTCATGATTTTATTATGCTTCATCAGATACCTATATACTTGTTTCTTTCAGATGTTGTATGTGATGGATACTAACAGAGTTAGGTTTCAATACGTATTAGAGATTTTGCGTACTTATTATATAACTTTTTATTCTGTCTTCATCAGCATATGCCTAGTAGGTACTCCATTTGTCCCAAATTTCGAAATTCGTATTTAGACATTGATGTTTTAAGTGTTTTGAAATAAAATTTATATAATTAAGAAGTACATTAAAAAAACACTATAAATTTCAATAATTAACAACTTATCAAACACATACTTATATAATCAATCTAAGCTAGGAAAAATTATGTGGATAAACAAACATATACTAGTTAATTCGTTAACATAACTATAGTTTGAATTAATTATGGCTCGCGGCAAACATCTAGATTTAATTACAGTTTGAATTTTGTATAATTCGCGCGATTTATACAAACGTTGTGCATGATTATACAAAAATTGTGGGCGAATCAATTTTTATAGCGAAATATACAAAGATTGTGAATTACATAGCGAAATATACAAACATTATACAAAAACTACGAATTGTATATCGAATTATACAAACTTATACAAATATTGCGCGAATTATATAAACGTTGCTATAACTATAGTTATGAAATGTAATTACGCAAACTATAACTATGGAGATTGAAGTATAATTAAGATATTTTTGAATGACAATATGCGAAAATTCCTCCATAATCTAACCGGTTAGACGAGCCCAAACATCCTATAATGGATGTCGGCCCAAATGGGGAAAAAATGTTGGGTTACTATGCTCTAGGAAAGTAGGAAGCCCAAAAAATAAATACAAATAAATTAGGGACAATTACACAGTACATGGTCATTAGACCAAAATAATTATAAAAAAAATAGTCGTTCGTTGTATAGGTATGTATAGTCAAGCTATATTCAATTTTGTGTGTATCGTAATGTATATTCAGTGTATAGTTAATCTACATTGTATAGTCAATGTATAATTTCTATGACTTTTGACAAGTTATATTTTATAGTCATGAATATTTAATGCAATTTTAAGTTATTTTTATGTAAATAAAAGAAGTCTACGTTTGTTGTAAATTAATTATTTTATTATACATATTTAAATTATCCTAATAAATTAACCTAACCCTTTAATTATAGTTTGAACAAAATTCTAGTACTGCTTTTAAGTTTAAGTAGTTGTTGGCAAGCTTTAAATATCTATTGGGGAGGGTTTTGATTCTTTGCTCAGCTTGGATCACGATTGAAAACTCTCGAAAGGAGGAAGTTACAAACGAACCATATCTTCGCTATCGTAAGAATATAGCGATCGAAGAATTATAGCTTATTAGTTACTTCGTAAATTACATCGTATTCCTCGTGCCCAGAGTTTTGTCCCAGGCCCTTTCACCTTCCATGAAATCAGAAGCATGAAAGATAGAATCTAGCATTTTAGAAGAAAGTCTTTCTCTTTATTGATGTCAAACTTTATCTGCTATCGAATATTGAAATCGACGAATAAAGTTATCGAGTAATGGAGTACTTTTGCAAATGTCCTTTCTTAAGAGATAAAACAATTGTCACTCGACAACTCAAAGTTGACTGATACAACTCGCATGATTGTCTATTCGTCTTTCATAGGTCTCCACTTTTCACATCCTTCTAATAAGACATGAATATATTTATTTCAAAAATGCTTTTGTTAAAATTTTCTTCCGAAAAATTATTTTAAAGAAAAGATGTCTGTATTTAGTAATTAACTTAATTTACTTGTATCAATATTAAATCTATATTTGACCAATATTTCAAAACACTTTTAGAAAAAAATACTTCACTCGACTTCTGAAAATATTTTTTCCATATAAGCATTTAAGCACTTTTAGCTTTTCCCTAATTTGGTCAAACAAACCCATCGACAATAAGGATGCCCCAAATTAATTGGTTAAAACCCTTTCCTATTATGTGTTTATATTAAATTAATATGTGCATGATATATATTAAAATATTCACACCTATTACTTAATTATATTTAATTAAATTAATTTTTTTACTTTATTAAATTACTTAATTATAGGTAATTGATTGCTCTGGTGTGACCCCGCGATGCAAATAAGTTCTTACCAAATTGATACGTATTTACAGCGGCAAAATTTGATTGTGTAATGACTTGAATAAATGAGTTACTTGATATAAATTCGAGAAAATTCGATTGGATATATTTAATTTCTGCATTTAATTAATTAGATCATAACAAATTGTTTCAAGTAAAAATGGTCAAATATATTTTTGAATTACTTAAAGTAAATCAATTTTACCGTTTATTATGTTTTTGGCTTAAAGAATATGTTTATCATTTTATTTTTAGTTCAAAATATCCTTCAACTATTAAAAAGAGCAAAAACATTTTTCTTACTAATGATTACTCTATTTAAAAAAATCTGTCTCATTTTAAATAATTCAAAAACATATTTGATCCTTTTTCCATAACTACTTTTATTTGTTTTTCTAATTAAAAAAAAGGGAGGAAATTCTAGTTAACCATTATGGATCACCTCTATAAAATATTGAGGAAAAGTTCAGTCTAACTGATTAAATTACTTATTTCTTAAAAAAATGAAATAAATAAAATTGAAAGACTGCTTCTAGAGACAAATAGAAATCGGTGTAGGAAGATACCTATAATTTGGGGAGATTTTTAAATAATTGGTCCAACCAAAAACCAACACATTGTGTTTCTTAACATTTAAAAAAGCAAATATAGAAAAGAAGATCAGATTATTTAATTTAATTTAATTATTAGTAATCACTTTTGTATTACAACTCAAAATGGGTAGATATATGGATTTTTTCTGCATAAGGAGCTCTTCAAGTTGAGATATCAGCAAGACTTGGGGTGTGTTTGGTAGGAGGAAAATATTTTTTAGTTTTTCATGTTTAATTAGTTTAAATATTTTTAAAATTAATTCTTTTTAAAACAAATTTAAAGAAAATGATTTCTTCAATTAAGAAAAATATTTTTTCAAAACGTTCCTCCAGTCTCAAACCCAAAAAAAATTAAAAGTTTATTTTTCAAAAATATTTCACATATTAAAGATTTTATTTTTTACTCCATTCCTAGCTTGATCCACCTAAATATCCCCCCCACCCTAAAAAAAAATCAAAATTTAATTTATTTATTTTTTGAAAATGAAAAATGAAAATTTTTATTTCTTTTAAAAAAAAATAAAAATGATTTTCTTTTTTAAATTTCTTTACCCTCTCCCTAAAAAAATAAAATTTATATTAAAAATATTTCAAATTTTGAAAGTTTTATTGTTTTAATTCACCCCCTACCCCCACACTACTAGGCCCCACCAATCCCCTTCCTCATAAAAAAAAATTAAAATTTTATTTTTGAAAGATGATTCAAATTTAAATTATTTTTTTTACCACACCCAACTCAACCCCGGCCCCCAAAAATTTTTAAACAATTATTTTTAATAAAATCAAATTATTTGAAAGTTAAATCTGGAGTTGGGTGTAGTCGGATTTTGATTAGAAGTTAGAGTCAAGTCTAAAGTTGGAAGTCGAATTTTGGGTCGAATCAGGGTTGGATCTCGAATCGATTATCGGGTTGATTTTCATGTCATGAACTATTTTCCTAAAAATTATTTTATATTCTCTAAAATAAAAGATATTTTCTAAAAAATATTTTCATACACTAACCGACAATACAAAAAAAAATTCACTCACCAACCAAACACGAAAAACAAATCTTACTTAAGAGTGTTGCTTTTAGAAGTAGCTTTTACAATGTATAAACTCAAATTTAGTTAAATTTTACTCTCTCCGTTCACTTTTACTTATCACTATTTCACTTATCGAGGTCAAACTACATAAACTTTGACCAACATTTTAAGATGTATTTTTTCATCATATTAATATGAGAAATATTATAACTTATAACATTTTTCGTATAGTTTTCAACTATCTAAAGTTTATTTGTACCCTGTATTTAATTATATGAATAGCTTACTCATTAGTATTAGTACAAATATAACCACTTCCAGTATTAACTTAAAATTGATCTAATCTACCTTAATTCAAATATTCTCTGGGTTAATTTATTTTGATATTGTTCAAAGGTATACGTGAGCTTATTTCTTTCAAATATATGTACATGAATTTTGATATTTATTGAAAGAATGAAATCAATGAAGAAAGATATAACCATATTTAAAAAAATATTTTGTTTAACATTTTCAAAAGATAATTAAATAAATTATTAACAGTACTTAATTAATCAGTTTAGTGCTTCCAAATTTAAAGCTTTCGATGTATAGCAAGAAGTTAAAAGGACATGAGAGATGGAGACGTCATTGATTACGTGAATTTCAAAATTGAAGGATAAATATTATAATTGTCCACTATTAACGTAATAAGAGATAAAGATAATTTTATTAAATTATTCTTATTAAATACAAATTACTTAATATTGATAAATAAATATTATTTAAAAATAAAAATAATATGGACACGAAATATAAACTATTTATTGATTTAATAAATTAATTAAATATTTTAAAATAATATAATGAACAAATAAAATGTACGGATAGTATATATAATTGAAAACAAAAACAAAATGGTACTCCAGCAACTTGGCTAAACTTAGAAAGAAAAAAAGATGCTCCCTTGTACATTTTTGTTTCTTCACTTTGAGTATAATTTTGAGATATCTGATAATATTTATTTAATTTATAAAATTAATAAATAATTTATTATGATGTATTTTTGTTAGTTTTATGACTGAATATTATTTATTTTTTAATGTTTAGATGATTTATATTTAATAATTATAATTTGATAAAATTATTTTATCTTTTATTGCTTTTTAATTTTCATGTCAAGTTAATTGTATAACTATTGTTGGACAGAAAATGTATACTCCCTCCATTTTATTATTTGGCATAATTTTGTTTTATCCATTCTAAAACAAATGGTTATTTTTTTTAATTGGCAACTCTTCAATTTAACTTTCAAGTGATATATTTAACACCATAAAATTAAAAGATATTTTAATACATTATTTAAAATCAATTAAGCAAACAAATTGAAATAAAAGAAATAGTAATAATAACGAAATAAGTGGATTTTTTTCATTTTTCAGTTTGATGTTCATATTCATATTAGATCTCAATAAAATTCATATATGTGCACATAACACCCATTTATAGGGCCGATACTTCCAATAAGATCTTTTGATTTACGAATACTTGAACTTGAGGTCTCTTAAATCTTCTCTTTAACTATTTCAACGGAATGATCTACTTTTTTTTAATCACTTTCAAAAGAATAAACATAACTATTCTTCTTTTTTTGCGATAATAATTTACTTTTAACTTTTTATATGATATGTTTAAAGTCATAAAATTAAATAATATTTTAATATATAATTTTAATTTAATACCATAAAATATTCATAATCATCTCACAAATGGAAAGAGGTATTGGCATTGCACATGGTCCTTTCACCACACAATGAAGAATATCTTGTTTCCATGGTTAGATATTTTATGTGATTCCTATTCTTATTCTTAAAGCTTAACAAATATTGTTATTTTAAAAATCTACATTATTTTTCACATAATAAATAACAGAACTTCTAGCTCCATCTCTGACACACATGATGTTACATATATATATATACAGCTTGTCCAATTTTATTTTTGTACACACATAAACCACTGTATTATTATAAAATATATTTCAGATATAAATACATATATAGAAATTGGTCCTGACCGTTATTTTATATTTATTTTTTGTGAAGCTTAGATAGAATTCATATGGTCAACAAATATACACTTGAATTTGCAGAGTTGCAAATTTTACGTCACGTCACGTCAATTTTTGATAAGCTGTTAGTTGAGGTGCCCACAACATATATATGATACAGAAACGAAGATTTTTATTATTTTCGATCCTTTCAATTTAAAATATCACTAGACGGAGCAATAATTTCATTATATATGATAAATGTTGAATTTTGCTTGCAACATTTGGATTCGAACGGCAAATAAGGAGAGCGAGATGTAGAGGAAATTATTAATGTTTTTCCTTTTGAAGAAAATGTTGGGTTTAATCGTTTAAATAAGGTATGAATTGAAAAATGAGAATTGAAAGAATAAAGAAATGCAGGGGAAGGAAAAATGGAGAGTTATTTCTCCCTTATTATTAGTAGAATAGAGAAATTTTTTTTGTTCTTATATTAAAAAACACTTTTTTTAGTTCTTAAAGGGTGAGACTCCTTGCGCCGTCGCATCATCAGTTGGTATTGACAGATGATGTGTTTTTTGCATTTTAATTACCAATCATTGAATTTCCTCCTCTTCTACATACTTTTAATTTCTTACACACAATTAAATTTGTGTGTAAATTCGTTGCTAATTTTTATATTTCTTAAATATACAAAAATTTAAGATAAAGAACACACAGTAAATTTTGTAAGCTCAAATAATTTCATACATTTTTATTTCTTTCTTGACTATTTTTGATACTTACCATTTCATCATGACCAAATTAGTGAAATAATGTGATCTTTGGAGCACTACTAGTCTATCCATTTTAAACCAATCAAAATATGTGAAATAACAATTAACGAGAGGCTGTTGCTTGCAAAAACTTGTCACATTTTAAAAATATTTATGTCTCAGTTTTAAAAGGCAAAGAGGTAGAAAAGGAATGCGGCGTGTTGTTTTTGTATAAAATATGATGGTTTGGCTATGTGTCATCCCATCCTTCCCTACCACGTTACACCTCCTCTCCTAATTAAATTAACATTCACATTTTTCCTCAATCATAATGCATCCTTTCTTTTTTGCCCTTTTTTAATTTTGATTTGAGATAAGTATTAAAAAGAGTTACATAATGAATTAAATTATTGTTTAACCATTTTCTTCAAATTTATCTTTATAATAAGTGAAATTTTATGTAATAAAAAAATAATATTAATAATGCATCGGATAAATTAATATGACTTATAAGTTAATGTAGGCATCAAAAGAAGTAAAGATTGAATATTAAGGGGTGTTTGAATTGAATTTTTTAAATGATTTATAAGTTAAAAAGTAATAAGATTGGCGCCTTCTTGCTTTTTGATTTTGATTTTTTTTTTTACTTTTTCAATTTTTTTGTGTTATCTAAATACGTTTAAAATTTAAAAAATGCTTAAAACTCAAAAGTAAAAAAGAAAAAAAAAAGTCAATTCAAGTACCCATGAAGGCTGATACGATAGAATATTATATTGCCTTGTGATGATTTAAAATTTATCATAGAATTAATCGAGTCATTATAATTGTATTGTTATTATTTTTTTATTATTTTTCTAATTTTATTTTCTTTTAAGAATTGACATTGCTCTTCGTGAAGATCTTTTAGGAATCATCTCTCTATCTCAATAAAATAGTAATAAAATTTGTATGCATTTTATTCTCCCTAACACCCATTTATAAAATTTTACTGAGTATGCTATTCCATGTCAAAACTAAAGACAACTTAGATGCATAGGATCATAAATTATACCCCTACGTTTCAAAAAGATCTGTTACCAAAAAAAATGTCCTCTTGTTGTTTTACAACATTTTAATTTCAATGTTTTATGTGATATATTTAAAACTCAAAATTAAAAGATATTTAAATACATTTAACATTACTTTAATTATTATCATAAAATCAAAAAATCTTTTTTATAAATTAAATTAAATCATTTTTTTCAAACGGATGGAGTATTATTGAAAGAGAAGTAAGATTTATCCGTTATATTTTATCAGTCAGTATAGTTGAATGATTTTTAAAATGACTTTGGCAAAATATCCCCTATGAGTTTGTTATCTTGAAAAAACGAAAATAAATTTAGACAACTCAATGGAATATTCTTTTAAACAGTGTACTACTTACTTTTAAATCATTCAGCTTTTAAACCTTTGTCAATGAAAACAAGTTGATTAGCCAAATCAGATGTTACAAATAGCAATCTTCTTTGATGATAATAAAATAATGTAGGTACAGGGGAAGATATTTTGGAATAGCAACCATAGAAATGTACTTTTAACAATTAAGCAAAGAGACACTTTATTACGCAATTCAACAGCACCCACATTTGAACAACTTGTTCCTTAAAAATCAAAAGTCTAAAAAAGGTTGTGTTCTTGCCTAATCTACCCCCAAATAAACCAGTTAATTCCTCTCCACCCCCCACACAAATCAATACCCAAGGAGAAGAGGAAGCCTTGTCTGTATTTCTCACTAAACTAACAGGTGCCATTGAAATTGACATTAGCATTGCTGCGTTTTGGTGCAGCCCTTGTACTGCACCCAGAATCACGTGCTCTCTTCTTCGCCGTTGGATTTTCATCACTCATCATCTTTGCTAAATCTCCACCGAACATTTCCACAAACGTCCTCTGTAGATCCTCTAGACTCTCCTCCTTCTCCCATTTAATTCAACAATAAAACATAGACTAATAAATACCATACATTATATCAAAAAGAATCACACACGTACAAAAAGCATTTAGGAGTAAAATCTCTTACCGCCGCCCCAACATTTTGATCCATTCTCTTCATCAAATCGTGCAGGAAGTCACCCATTCCCTTCAGACAAATAAATAGCATTCGTGTTTTAATACATAGATGATGATAATTGAAGGCTGAAGCTAGCGAAAAAGTAGTTGGAATATTATGTTGAATTGCAATCAACAAAACTCGGGAGATGAATCCCTAATATATATAATTATGAATTGCTAAATCACGATCAGCAACATGTTTTGCAGTTGTGGAACTAGTGAGAAATTACAGAGGCAATATCAGTATGACTGATAAAAAGGACAAAATTACGCACTTCGTCTTCCTCAAGCATATCAAGGAAACCGGCATCGTACATTGACCTCTTGTCTTGATCGGAGAGAACTGCCAACACGAATAACGGAGAACTAACCACCGTCAAAATTCCCTTCAAAAGAAGGACATTTTTCAACAAACAAAATTAACCACACACACGCCTTGTAAAAATGAAGAATAGTAACCTGAGTAGGCTTCCTGAATTTTCTGAAATCGGCGTTTCGCTTCTCCGGCCACCGACGGATCCTTCGCCCACCTATCCGGGTGCCATTTCTTCACACACCAAATAAATTCACGCGGATGTTACAATAGTAACACATACACTTATACAGAGTACTATACATTTGTACAAAAAATTAATACTAGTGACCTTTTTTCCCCTCAATTTCGAGTTTGATAAACTTTAAAAATACAGAACATGTTAGAAACTATGACGTACCAGAGCTAGTTTCCGATAAGCTGAGCGAATGTCGGAGCAGGAGGCATCATTGCGTATCCCTAGAACTGAATAATAACAAGATCCGGATGATCCTCCTTCTCGATCCATAACCGTTTTTTGTTTTGTCTCTAACCAGACCCAAAGTCCCAAAAAAATTGATGCGAAAACAGAAACTGTACCTTAATTGACGGGTACAGAGTACAGAAACCAAGTTATTAATTCAATTAAACCATAGATAAATGCAGTTACGAACCAGAGAGAGATTGAAGAGGGAAAAAAGATGGAGGCAGAAACGGTACGCTTAACGTAGAGAAGATGATTTTGTAAGGTGTGTGTTAAAGGGAGGAATGATGAAAATATCTCAAAGAAAAAAGGATTGTGACGCCCAGAAGAAGGTTCGAGAGAGTTTGGATTTTCCAAACGGAGAAGATATTTTAGCGAGCAGAGTTTTGGAATTAGGCTCGACGGTTAGTACAATTTACGAGGACTGCCATTCGATCCGATAAAGTCGTTGTCGTTCCCGGGTCATGATGAAATGTGTCGGGTTGTCTTTAAATAGAGCGGGAAAGATTATTGAACGCATTTAACAATATTCAATATTGAAGTTTGCTTTATTAACGTGATCAACAACAACGTACTTAATGAAATTCATAAGTAAAATCTAGAAAAAGTAAAATATATGTAGACCTAACTATTGCCTCATAAAAATAGAGATGACATTTTGAATTTAAATTGCATTGTTTAATTGTGTTGAAAAAACTTTAATTTAGTAAAAATAGTTCTTTTGGGACTTTCTAAATTTTACTTGATCTTAGAAAAGTAAGCACACATTACAATGAAAACGATAGTAATATATATGCCTTTTTATCTTGGATGTGGAGGTGTTGCAATCAAGCTCCTTTTTACCTTTGCATTTATCTCCGTTCTACCATAGAAAACCTTATCTGCATCTACTTTCTGAGCTGGGGGTTATTTTTGTTTCCTATATCCTTAGCAAATACATAAATGTTTCTTCTTTTGTTATAATTATTACTATGCTTAGTACTGTTAAACTCATAATTAAAAATATAAATTAAATTGTTCTAGGTATATTGACATTTGGAGAGAATCGAATTGGAAATTTCAAATCTTCATCATTCAGTGTCAAATGCAAGGATTTATATAGAATATTTACACTACTGTCAGTTGTACATACAACTGTCAGTCCCTCACTAATTCACTAACAGACTTGCTAACTAGTCCTTTTAGTTAACTAACTGCAACTAACTAATTGTAACTAACTAGTTGATTACATAATTAAGCTAACTAAGTAGTTGAAGGATTATAATCCCCAATACTCCCCCCCCCCCCCCCCCTCTCTCAAGTTAGATGAACTGAAGATATCTGCCTGTTGATCCTTGGTATTGATATAGCTCATTTTGATTACACCTTGTTGCACCTTTTCTCTTATAAAATGGCAATCAATCTCGATGTGTTTGGTCCGCTCGTGAAAGACTGGATTTGTTGCAATCTGAATGGCAATCTTACTATCACAATGTATGGTAGTAGGGGTCTTCATTCAAATCCACTCTCAATTCCTTAAACAAACTGGTAACCTAGATCACTTCAGTTGTCAGTGTAGTTAAGCTTCTATACTCTGCCTCTACAGAGCTTCTGGACACTATATTTTACTTCTTGGATTTCCAGGATATTAAAGAACCACTAAACTTCAATAGGTACCCAGTAACTGATCTCCTGGTACTAAGGCAAGTAGCCCAATCTGCATCACAGTATTCAATAAGAGTCGGGGATTTGTGGGAGCTCATGAGAAATCCTAAACCTGAATTACTCTTAATGTATTTGACTACTCTCAAGGCAGTATTCCATTGTGAAAGTTTAGGCCACTGCATATATTGACTCAAGTTTTAAACTGCAAATGCAATGTCAGGACGAGTATTAGTCAAATAAAGCAATTTTCCAACCATTCTTTGGTATCTGCTGACATCAGAAAACAACATAACACTGGTGCCACTGTCATATTTTGCTAAATGAGTTTGACATTGCATTCCATAGGTGTAGAAACTGGTTATGCACCTAAAAGACCTGCCTTTGAAATTAATTCAAGTGCATATTTTCTCTGATTCATCACTATACCAGTGGTGGATTTGCAAAATTCAATTCTTAGAAAATACTTCAGCTTATCCAAATCTTTGATCGTAAAATGATTGTGTAACACTTGTTTTGTCTCCTGAATCAATGTGATATGACAGGTTGATCCTGAATCAACTATCCATTCCTCATGTCTTTCATTAATTTTTTATGTTACTTTTATGTCATTTGTTGATAAGACAGTAATAGTATTACCTGCTGCATGAGCCATGTTCTCCATTGTTCCTTCTTTGTCAAGTGTGTCAAGATTTTGTTGTACTGGTTAGGAGTAAAGGTTGATTATTTTGCTAATAGTTGAGGATCATATTCTCCCTGCTTCATCTGCTTAGAGCCAATGGATTCCCCTGAACTACCAGATGTTCCTTGTCCCAGATTTACAGAAGTATTCCCTGAACATATAAATCCAAGCTCATCTCTAGTATTCCTTTCAGCATAGGCATGATTTGCTATTTCCTTTCCTGTATTTGATCCACCTACCCCTGGTTCAACTTTCTTCTTAAACTTCCAATCAGCTGGGTAGCCAATGAGTCTATAACATATATCCCTGGCATGCCCATGTAGCTTACAGTAGTCACAAAATAGATGCCAGTTCTTCTTCTGTCTAGAGCACCATTACCAATATTTAAATAACCACCATTACTACTCTTTGTATAATCACTTTTTCCGGTGTACAATATTATTGACTCATAAGAGGTATGTCATGCAGGATTATAAATACCCTTTCCTTTGCTTGCATACAAAGCCATAGATTCAGAGACATCTCTTACAATTCTAGATCCGGTTGTAATACGTTGGCTCTCATTCGAAATTATCATGGCATAGGCTTTACTTACACTAGGCAAAGGGTTCATCATCAGAATTTGACTTCGCACATGACTATATACTTTATTTAACCCAATCAAAAAGGCAAACAAATGTAGGAATTGAATATGATCAATGAAAACCTTAGATTTATCACAATTGCAGGTAGGTGGTGGAACTAATGCATCAAACTCGTCCCACAATAGGCGTAATTTAGTGAAATAACCTGAAATTGTCAAATTACCTTGATTCAATGTACATATTGCTCTATGAAAGCTAGTAGCTTCTAGATCCATCAACCTTGTTGAACCTCTCTTTTAAGTCTTCCCAAATCATTGTTGCATCTGAAGCATACACAATTTCACTCAATAGCTCCTTAGATATAATGTTCATGATCCATGCGAGTTCAAATGCATTGTATTTCTCCCATTGTTCCTCTAATTCTGGCTTATAATCAAATTTATGACATGTTCCAAGGAAAAAACCCAACTTGCTTTTTGCACATAGGTTAATCATCATGGATCTACTCCATAGTGAGTAATTCTCAGCTCCTATGAGTTGAACTGATGTTAATACACTCCCTGGAGTGTCTGGTGGATGGAGATATAAAGGATGGTTGCAATGTTTTTCAATTCCGTCAAGAGTATCACTCAAAAACTGCAGCTCCAGCAGTGTTTGTCTGAGATGTTGACTCCATTGTTCTTCAAGCTCTGTTAATGGAGAAAAGATTTGTGAATCCACAGATTCCGTGCTCTGATACCACATTGAGATTTGGAGAGAATGGAATTGGGAATTTTAGATCTTCATTATTCAGTGTCAAATGTGAGAATATATACAGAATATTCACACTACTATCAGTTGTACATGCGGATGTCAGTCTCTCACTAATTCACTAACAGGCTTGCTAACTAATTCTTTTAGTTAATTAATTGCAACTAACTAATTGTAACTAACTAGTTGATTACATAATTAAGCTAACTAAGTTGTTGAAGGATTATAATCCCCAATAAGGTATATGGCTCCCAAACTCAAAAGGTTTATGCCCACCTAATCTTAGATCGACACATGTTTTAATATAAAATTGGAGGTAGGGGTCATCAATACAATGAAATTCAGATAACCAACCGACTGAGCTACTAAGTTTCCCCATAAGCACGTAGTGCACTTCTATATGTGTATATACCATGAAGTAAACATAATGACGGAAAAAATGTACAATGGGACAGATGATCTCCAAAGATTCAGATGACAACAATTGACATAGCATTCATTATTATGAGCTAATAATAAAGCTAATAATATTACTTCCTGTACAGGCACCATTTATTACATCTGATGCAGAAAACTCAAGAAAACTACTGGTACTATTTAGTAAAGAGGCAGCACTAGACTCCTCCAAGGACGATGGCATTAGCGGTAACATAACATTTGATATCTTGCTACTGTTTCTGCAAGCAAATGTATCCTACATGCACCTTCATCCTGGCAAAACCTTACTATATGTACAAATTACTCACATATATATGATGGATGCTATATGTAGTGGAATATATATATTACAAAGTTCAAAAGAGTTCAAAGAATAGGCTGAGATATGGAGGTGAAGTTTGCTGGTTATTTCACAAACAAACTTGTAAAAGCCTTTCCATCTTCAAGTAGCTATTTCCGCTTAACCAATGTCTTCCATTTCAGGACAGCACGGATTGTACACCAAATGGCTCTTGGATTTCCACGTCTTGTGATGTGAAAGCCAATATTAGGAGACACCGGCTGAACACTTGAACTCGCAAACAACCTATTCCCTTGCCATTCTGCTGTCTCAAACTGATAATTGTTGTTGGGAGATAGATAATCGGTCATCCCCAGGGAATCCAATGAACCACTGGAATCCCAATCATAATCACCAGGGTAGATACTGGAGGAGGGATCACCAACCAAGAAACTGCTTGCCAAGGTCGAATTATATGCTTGCCTTCCATGAAAGCTTTCAGGCATGGAAACTGCAGTTGGACTATCCTGTTGCGCTGTGTAGGCTAGTGGTGATGAAATTGTGGCATGATCAGAGTTGCTCTGTAACTCCACTTGACCTGCAGAACACATTTCCTTAGTCATAAAATCATCTCTCAGGCAAAAAAAGAGGAGCAACAACAAAGTTTGGTTCAAAGAGCCCTTCCAAGAGGAACTACCGCCTGGAAGGACAGGTAGGCAAATGCAGGTCTTTAAGTTGTGCTACTACTATTTAGATGGTTTTGAGACTGGAAGAAGTTCAATATTAGCTCCAAAAAAGTGAAAATATTTTCAAGAATACAACTTATTTATGCTCAATCAGATGTATCAAAATGTTGGGCCATACCCCCCACCCCACCAAAAGATTTAAAAGAAACACAAAGTAAAAGAAAATGGAAAAATAAATTACAAAAAGAGGCATATGATTGCAGAAGAAGATTTGATGGTTCATACCTTGTTCATCTGAGTAGTTTATGTTCTGCTGGCTTGAACTAGGAATATTAGAAAGGCCAGTTTGAAGATTGGATGTAAGGACTGCTTGGCCAATAAAAGAATGGTCCTCAAGGAGAGCTAGACAATTCAAATTTTTATAAACATTACGCTTGAAGTCTTCCACCATCCGCTGGCAGTTATAAGAATACCATCAGCTTCTTAACATTTACGGTAATAAATCAAATGAATATCTGTGTGGAATACAGAGTACAGACCTTCTGAAATACATCTAATTTGTCTATGGACTGGAAATTTTGTCCATCAAGAATTGCTCCTACAAGCTCATAGATGCAGTTGAACAGAAGCACAATACTTTCTCCGGCGTTGTATATGTACCACTCGCTGTTGTCTAACAGACAAGTGTTCACATGTTCAGTTATTTTCCCCCATATGTTGTTCCCACAAGCCAGCATCTATAATTTAGATGACACCAAAAACAAACTTTATATAAATATAAACAGTTGACTTTCAGACCAAAGAAAACATTCTAAATATTATTAAGGATGATCTTACCTTACGTAAATGAGATGGGTTGGTGACAAACAGCCGTAAGAAGTCTTTCACACATGATATTCCTTCCTTCTTCAACCGTTTGTGTGATGCACCATCTTTAGCAATCTTTTCCAACCGCCATATTTCATCTTCCAAAGTGGGAGGGTAATGTTTCCTATAAGCTAAACCAAAGAAATAAGAAAATAAAACAATGTCAGTACCAAATATTACATCAAAATAATATGTGAGAAGACTGGAAATCAGTTTTACTATGAGCAACATCAAAACAAAATAGACCTCTTAAAGAAAGTAGAAATAATATGGCAATCCTAAAACAAATGTCTACCCAACTGTCCTCTTCTTCCGCTTTGTAGGGTGTTATTAACCGGTTAATGGAGATAAGGGTAGGTAAAAAGAACTTACACTCCCCACGATGATCTCTCACAATAAAAGGCTTGCTAACTCCTTCTCTGACCCTAAATTCACCAGAATGGTTAATCAAGTTCAATCCCAACCTAAAGGTCCTGCTCTTTATCCAGCTTGAATTGTCAGTGAAGCTGATATCACCCAGATATCCCTCACCATCCCTTAGCTGAATGATTAAATCTCCAGTCAATAATGGACGTTTTCCTTCTCTTTCACGAATCACCTTTTTGCTGAACTCTTCCGCACTCCAGTCTTGTAGATCGTTGGGATTAAACTCCCCATTAAGCACAACCACACCAACTTTTGCCGATGATAAGGGTCCAGATGTTATTCTCTGATTGGAACCAGCATCATATAAGAGAACTTTAATGGGCCTATTGTCCATGGATACTTTACTGCCAGTGAAAAGGGAAGAAGGAAATATATCGTCAAAAAGTAACTGAATAGCCCTCGATTGAGATGTCTCATTATCATTGAAGGAGGATCTGCAACAACCAAAAGAAATCCTTTGTAAATCATTTTATTTTAATATCAACCAACACATTCATGCCGATACTTAGAGAACAGTAAGTTTATAGCTAAGAAAAACAACATAATCCTCATTGTGCAAGAACTGACCTAAGGGTAGATTGAAGCGTTCTCTCAATCTCTTCACGCACCTATCACCATTTAAGAAAACCAAGGATGATAAACATGGAAATTTAATACAAGACAAATCAGAGTCAAAATAAATAAAACAAAATATCCCTTCTCTCTGTTGACAATAAATAATTTTAGCTTCCATATAGCAATAATTTCAAGATTACTCCAAATGGGAATTGAACAGAAATATTTCAAGCTTTTGCCTGGTGAAAGACAATTTTACTGGCACTGTATACCAGCAGGATTACACATAGCCTGGTACTGTCTAATAGTAATCGAACAAGCACTAGATCATATATCACTAATAACACGATTCGATAACAATCAGACAAAAGGAAAGATCAACAAGATGGAGAAGTAGACGATAAAGACAGGAATCTTCTGAGATACATACTACAGATATTCAATGGCAGGTTAAAAGGATTAAGAAAAGGTAAAGAACACTTCAAGTAACAAGCAAACTGAGAAAACCTTGAAACTTATCAATATGTAGCCAAAACTTACAGAAATGTAAATGCTACTTGATGAACAAATGTAAAGATATCTTGTCAAGGAAGTCCTGGCTTAATCTGATACTCACTAACCAAATAAAATTTTCATCAAAGGAGAAGAGTTTCCCCCTTTGCTCATAAGTAATCTATTCCCAATCAATTGATTGAGATGATCCGAATTGTCAAACAAATCGAGGCTTTAACCTGATTTCACTAACCAAATAAATTTTTCCAAACAAAAATGGACTCATGAGGTTTCAAAATTTCACAAATGTCATCCCTTTTCTTGCTACAAATAGAAAGATATAACATTGTATTTTTCTTGCATAAAATCTTACCCAGCGTCGTATTGAAGGCTCCAGACTTAGTGCAAATTCCTGTGGAGAAGAGTAACTCCTTAGCCCTGTAAAAAGCCTGCCAAAAAACCCGCCAATCATCAAACAATGCAACACAAAAGTCACAAAAAAACAGCTGAAAGACAGAAACTTTAAGCAACATACGCAGTAGAAGGATGTTGGCGCTTAGATTCCCGAGCTGGAAACTCAGAACTGTCATCTCTATCCTGATTGATATTCCGTTTCTGTACCATCATAGTCCAATTTGGGAGTGATACCAATAATTAAGTGAACTGGTCCTGCAAAATATGATAGAAGGTAACGTTCAACAGCCAAAACCTATAGTCTTATATAGTAAATAATGACCCCCCATTCAACAGGAAACAGGTAGGAAACTTCAATTGTGTGTAGTTCTTTTAAGCATTAACACAAACACACTGTGGGTGCTCTGTGGTGGTGTTTGTGTGTTCGGTTCTTGAAGATTATATTATTCAAAATTCAAACTGAAAGACTTACTTGTTTAAGTCAATGTCGTCTTCTGCATTACATCAAGAATAAAATATTCTTGCTTTTTCTGATTAATCAAAGGTACAACTTGAAACATAGATTAAATCAATGGGGCTTTCAAGATTTAAAGAAGAAAAATCCAAGAAAATAACCGGAATTAGTAGGCAACGATGAATTGCCTACCGCGTAAACTCAGAAAAGTACAAGGAAAATTCAGTTACAAGAATCTAATTAACCCAATTTTTATGGAACTGCGGCTACACACATAATTAATGCGACGCGTATTGGCGACTCCCTCCCTTCTATATTAGTGGTTCAATTTCTCCTATCAATTTTTTTACTTTTTCTCATTTTTACCTGTACTATTTTACTTTTAAAATTTTATAACCTTTGACAAATATTTTAAGATATATTTTTTTCTTATATTAATATAAGAAAGATGGTAACTTATAACATTTTTCATCTAATTTTTAATCATATAAATTTTAAATATTAAATTTAGATATTTCAATTTAAATTTAAAGTTTAGTCAAATTGACCTCAAAAAATAAAACATTGACAACTAAAAGTGAACATAAAGAGTAGTAATTTATTACTTTTTTTTTTTGAAATTTTATAAAATTATTTACACTTCTAAAACAAAAAAAGAATAATATCAGAGATTAAGAATAGAGATAGAAAAAAAAATTAATTAATTTATGTTGACTTTGTAAATTAACAAGTACTCCCTCCGTTGGGTCCCAGTTTAGTTGTCACATTGAGTTTTTTCAATGTCAATTTGACTAATTTTTAAAGTTAAATTAGATTAAATTAATTTAATATTTTAAAATAAAAATTTTAATATTTAAAAACTATAAGAAAAGTACTATTGATTGCAATTTTTTTCATATTATATGATGAAAAATGCATCTTAAAATATTAGTAAAAATTTATATAGCTTGACTTTAAAAATAGAAACTATGACAACTAAAATAGGACAGATGGAGTATTTGGAACAACAATTGTAGTAAGGTATAGGTAACTAATATAGGATGAAGAGAGTACTAATTATTATCTTGAGAAAGTGAGGATATCTCGATTGTTTTAAATTATAGTATGCCCTCCATTTCATTTTAATTGAATTTATGAGGTAATGCACACGTATTAAGAAAAACATTCAAAGACAAAATTTACACCATATTTTTCACAATTATTCAAACATTCATCTTGAACTTTAAACAATTCAACTATTTTGAACATTGAAAAAAGCTTCAAAAGTTCAATTAATTTGGGACCAATGGAGTATTAATTTATAATCAAGTAATTTAATAGGATAAAAATATTTTTAAAAATGCATATATATAAATACATTTTTTTTTTGAATATTTTTTTTTATAACATTGATGTTCGAGTCAATTGGGTGCACCTTGACATTCTACAAGACATTTATAATCTCCTACTATTGATCCATCCATTTTATTGATCACTAAGTCAGACGCTTGACCGTTGAGGCACATCTCTTGTATTTTTTAATCGATTATACATCTCTTATATAATCAACGTATTTTAAATCGGTTAGATCAAAGTTATATCAATTTTGAAATAGGTTTGGCGCTTTAAAAAATAAGTATTGATTTTAATTTTTTAATTATTTAAAATTGTCATGTCATTAAATCTATATAAAAAATTATACAACAAGCTAGAATGACTAGAAAATTGACTAAATAGAGTCGGATGACCAAGCTAACTAGGCAAATTGAGTGGTTCTGATGGCTAGTTATTACAAATTGACCTTTCCTATTAAAATAGAAATGGGGTTGGGTTGAGTTATGATTCTGTCCAAATTTACTTTGGACTCAAACGGGTTAAAATTAAATGGCTAAAAATTTGATCTACTCAATCTCAATAATTCTAACATAAGATTATTAATTTTTTATAACCACAATTTGAATTTCAACTCAAAAAAATAAAAACAAAAAGTTACAAAAATAAATAGATAAATCAGAGAAAATATAAAATAGATAGAAAACATACATTACATTAATGAAAGTAAAAAACTTTAGAATAGGTTGAAGTTGGAGATTCAATTTGGCTTAGTTGGAGTTTTTTTTTTATAATGGGTTGAATCTTGAACGGGTTGAGATTGAATCCAATTCAAATTATCTTGAGTCCAACGCATAAAATTTTGGACGAATTAAGCAAGTTACATATATTTGGACTCATTTTGACACCCTTACGTATATAGATTAAAATAAAAATCCACCATACATTAGAACGCCCATGATCATACATTATTAGTCATGTATATTATGCAAGTCTTTGTAATTTAATCTAAAACAACATATTTTCTGATTGAAAAATCAGATAAAACCAACGCGTTTGGTAGCAAGGACAACCAACCAGCTTGAAAGAGACTAACAAAATTGAACTCAAACCAAAAAGTCTTTATAATAATAAAATCAACATTTTCCACTCCAACCAGGGGGGAAAAATAAAAATGTACTTAGTAGTACTTAATTAAGTAATAAACACAATGACAAGACCCAAGATTAATTAGGATGTTTGTTTTCTCGTTATGCGACGACGACAAGATATGTAGTATAATTCATAAATGAATCGAGAAGGACACGACGTTTGCATACCTTACTTTGTATCTTATAAAATAGTACAAAATAGAAATGTTGTTTCTAATAGACCTTAGGTTTAAAATTAAAGAATTTTCAAATTGTTTGAAATAGAACAACCACATGATATGAAATAAGAACGACACATGACACAACGAAATTGAAGAACAAGAAACTACGAGAACAGTGATAATATAATTGATAAGAAAGAAGATCTAAGTACAATATAAATTATCAATCCTATCTTGAGGGAAACTAAAGTGAAAGAACACTCACTGTCAACTAACTTTTTGTCCTAATTTACAATTTTTGATTTTCCTATCTAAGATCATATCTTTGCGGTTTACCGTATTATAGATATAAATTAATATGCGACACAATCCAAGATTCGTTTTTTTTTTAAATTAAAAGCCAAATGTATCAGCATCGCTGTTGACACGACTACACATATGCGCAAAGGCCAGTGAAAGGAACTTTGTCATTGTTTAATTAAAACAAACTAGAAATAAAACCTTTTACCAAAAACAAAAAAAAAAACTACAAATAAAACCTTTTATTTTTGGATTATGTAATTAGTGAGTAAACTTTTTGGCCAAGGTACTAATTTTTTCTTGGAAACTCAAGGTTTTGGATATTCTTGGAAGCTGTATACTTTTCTTTTGTCTTGACTTCTTGTCTGTGTAGAAATGTTAATATTGTTTGCTCATATTTGTCTCATGTAGAAACTATCGGCAGGGCGACTCAAGAACATTAAGGGTCTAAAGCTAAGTTTTATTGAGAGACTTCAAATTAAATTGGAATATAAATTTTTTGAATTAAAATTTATATATTTAAAAATTATATTGAAAATAAATATAAGTCATAATAGTAAACAATTTCAAATATTTAAAATATATATATATAATTGTAATGCTAAAAAAAAGTGAAGTAAAACACATAATTGAAATGAATAAAGAAGTATTATTAGAATAAATTAACAATTAATGAATATCAATCACATTTTCTAAGTAATTCTTCTTTTTTTAAAATAAATAAAGATCTGCTATTCTTTTACTCTAACTTTTCAAAAACATAATAGAACTTTCCTTATTAATATGTTTAAAAAATGACAACTTTTCATTTTTTTTAAAAACAATTTAACTTTAAACCTCATTTTAATGCTAATGAAATAATTTATAATCACATAAATATTTATAATTTAATTTAGATTACAATTTCACCATATAAACTTAGATGAAAAAAACCTTAAAAAATTAGAGGCCTCAAGCCCTTGCTCACTTGCTTGGCCCTTGATCCAGCACTGCGTATGGGCGATGAATTATAATTTATATACTTAAACAATAAAATGCATCACTAATTTTATTTAACGATGAATTAGTAATAAAATTATGAGAAGGTGTCGTTGGATACAAGCTATTTAGTGACAAATTAGTGATATATTTTACAGTTTAATTCGTTGTGAGTTGGAAAAAACTAAGGGAACAACATATATTAGATAATTACAATATATTATTTCAGAGAAAAAAGACATAACTTAGTGAAATAAAATAAATTATATTTTGCAACTTCTAAGGAGTTTCCTATAAATCCATGTTGTCGGTGAGAAAAGTCTGTGTTTGGTTTCTCTTTTTCTTCTTATACTTTTTGACTATTTGATGCATGTCAGTATACATATTTCTGCAGAAAGATTGTGTTGAGAAAAATACATTCATTAAAAAAATAATACTCTTTATCTTAGAAAAAATGTTATATTTATTGAAATAATAAGAAGAAGAACATTCATTAAATTCGAGATTTATTTATTTGTTTAATTTGTGTATACAATTAGACATATCTAGAATAATTGCCACTTTATGTAGAATTATAATAGGGGTGACTCAACAGTGTTAAAACAAATACAAGCGTCTTAGGTCCTCAAATTTAAAATAATAGATTATTGATTTTTTTAGAAAAAAATATTAAATATTATTGTAAGCAGACATGTCATTTAACCGCTGTAGTTGTCCGTTCACCTGCTTCCCTTAATTTCTTATGTATATAATAAAACGAGTTCGGGATTTAAAAAAATAAAACTATTTTTTGAACGATTTATTTGTGGAAAATTAAAAGAGACAAAACGTTTGACTTTCGATGATAAGTGATTTCTTTTGAACAGTTGACCAATATTACACTTTAATTTATTTTCTTTTAATTTAGTTGTTTCCCACAACTGGCATTATTCTTTTCTTTTCTTTTTTTCTGGTTAGTTTGCAAAGTTTGGAATCATGCAATATTGAAGAATAAGATTATATTTTGTAAAAAGAAGATTCATCATTTTCATTTTTTAAAGTCATATTTTATGTGAAAAATTATTCATGTAAAATAATTATATTAAAAAATAATTAATTATTACTATTATTGATTAGTCAATCTTTATAAAATTATATATATTTAGGAGTGTGCAATCTCAAATATTTAGAATATAAAGATATGTGATTTATCAATGTGTCTCTTTAGAATATTTCGACTTCTCATTTATGAATTATCGTTTGCTCAATTGTTAAAATTAGATAAGAATTGAGCTTTTTTCAAATAATTTTAACAAGTTATAAATATTTTTAAAAAATTCAACTTTATTTTTAAATTATAATTTTATATCATAATCATAACGTACCTATCAGCCGTAGGATTCCGACGAGTCCATGCACGATGACTGAACTGGGTAGTAGAAAAAATCACACGAAAAGTTTTCTAATCAAAGGCTTAAGAATTTTGTGGGAAATTACCAATAAATTAAATAAATCTAGAATTAATTTTAGTGGAAAAAACAGAAGCAAGTGGTAGGTTTTCTTTATTTTCTCGTGTCTGGTAATATTATTTCATAAACATTTTATACTCTTATTATTCTATAGCTCGGCTTAGACACATTAGTAATCTAAGATAAAAATTTAATAGAGGTCTTAAATTTAAAAAATAAATTAATATATTCTTTTAAGAATTTTATTCTTCTGTCTCTTTGAGATGCAGAATTGTTTATAAAAAAGTTATAATTGATTTCATTCAGTAATTTTTTCAATTGATCGTATAATTATACTTTAGATGTGCCAAATTTATTCTAAATTTCTAATAATTTTTTTTTGTGTGAAATAAATAATCTGTCAATTGACGTGTCTGTTTCAACTTCTTGATTTTACTATATTATTTTTATTAATAATTTCTTCATGCTATTGTCTCTAATTAATTTTTTTCTTAAAGGGAGTTGTCAATTAACGTGTCTGCTTCTACTGTTTGATTTTACTGTGTCGTTTCTATTAGTTATTTCTCCAGCTGCTTCAATTATAAATTTATAATATTATCCCTAATAAATCATTTTTCTTAAAAGTAGTTGTCGGTTGACATGGTCACTTCAGCTGAATGATTTCACAATATTAATCCTAATAAATAATTTTTTTCCAACTATTGCAGCTATTAACAATTTAAAATATTTTAAAAATAAATACAAATTTTGATTTACTCTCAAAATTTTATTGGTGCAACATAAATTGAAACAAAATAAGTAACATATATTATATATTAATCGAGACAAAAATAACATATTACCCTGATATATTATTTTTGTAACTGCTTCAATTATGATTGTTAATTGGAAAAAATGACTTGATTTCGAAAATTCAATTAATTACTTACTTAATTTAAGTAACAATCAAATTTCACGAAATTACAGAGTCGCCACTTAATTTTTAAAGAAAAATTAAGAAAACTTAAATAAAATTTTAAAACCTAACAGAAAAGTCTTAAAAATTTAAAGAAAAGGGTTCGAGATTCAATTTCTACTTTGAAAAAAAATTAATCATTCAAAGTAGCCGCTTAAATGCGGTCAACCGGCGATTAGGAAAAATTTGACTAATTAAAAAATTAATTTGAATGAAATAAATTAAGACTAAGGCATATTTAAAAAAAAAGAGATTCTAAGAGACTTTAAACTTAACCAAATTTTGCTCAATTTTAATAACTTAGAGAAAAAATTGAATTAATTTGCTAAAAATTCTAAATCAATTAGAATGGCTAAAAGCGTAATTTTCTAAGAAACGACTTGAATATTAAAATCAAGAAATCACCAAAAATAACATAAATGGCTAAACCTGGGGAAATTAATTAAATTAACCAATTAATTACAAGAGAGTCGAAATTAATACAAACACAAATAAATACAAACAATAATGAAAATAAATGACTAAATAGATAAACATAAACAAACAAATAAATAAATGAACAAAATAAATAAATTACTCATTTTTAGGCCTGGTAGGCCCAAAATCAAAATCTGCCTCGTCTTTGGCCCAACTCCTGCTGTAATGTACACTTGTGTATACTGCATGTATATCGGTGTACATACATACCGAATTCGACTCCCGAAACCTACATAACTTCTTCATAATGCCCAGCAACTCTCCGAATTCGAAAATAACCCAAATATGCTAGGATAGAGTCCCAAAAGGACTCAAATGGATCACATACAAAGAAAGAAAATAAAGGCACATAAGAAACAAATTTCACAAAATTCAATAGTATGAACAGAGCAAAATGACAGCATACCAGTAAATAGCCACTAATTAATGATGTCACTATACAAAGCAACCTTCTGTATCATGGAACATGCAAGAACCGAGAATAGGTAACCAATTTTAACTTAACCTTTTAACCAACAGAGAAGGAGCATATAGACAGAACTTTAAGATGCAAACAAATCAACAATTATGTTCAAATTGAGCAATGTGAATTCATTTAAAATATTGAGAGGAAAATACATCACAAATGGCATCCTAAAACGTGTTACAGTGAACATAAATACAGTTCATCACCAATTAAAGTCATATAATGACACTAAATGCAACAATAGACACGACTTCCAAAGGTGAAAAAGGATGAAACCAGTGTATAAAATTAGATGATTATAGCAGGTTGTAAACAAATAAGACCCAAACTTATCAAACTAACAACACAAACATCACAGAACCATGTGCTTTGGCACTGTTTTAGCGAAAATTTAAGTTGACATTAAGGATACGACTGTTAAGACACAAAAATTCGAGAATGATAGATTTTAAAAACCAAACAAGATGACATAGATATTCTCTTAAGCTAAAAATAAGAATCAGGTAGGAGAGCTGGAACCAGATCTTGACTTATTTAAAACAAAACGACATCTTACTATGGGTGAAGCACATAAACAGATTAATGACTACATTACAGACTCCAACCATTCTCATCCTTCCAACATATGACAAATGAGTCAAGCTACATAGTGAACTAGGAGTATAAAGCAGGATAACAACATCACCACAAAACACGGAGAATTAAAAAGGAGTTTTGAAATATTTGAAAGAGCACTTATTAGTAAAGCACAAGACGAGAAACTGGAAATGCGGTGAACCGGGGCTGGTCTTTTAGCACTGAAACAGATCTTACCATCAACTTAGTAATCTGTTTCAGGCCATTAAAGCTAGCTAAACATCAAGTAAAGTCATTTCAGATTAGCAAAGGAATAACCAGGAATCATTTTTAATGCCAAAAGAACAGATGATTCATTAAAAACGTTTAACGATTATAAGAAGCCGAGCTAGACGTCAAAACAGTAGCGTGAAGTACAAATATGTTTGAAAACAGCTTCTTGAAACAGAGATAAGGGCAAAAGACAGAGGCGAGGAGAGATTCTTAGAGCTGGAAATTACAGTTTTTAAACTATTTCATCATACAATTTGAAAACTACGTCACAGACTTAGCCTTTAGCAACAACTGATAGACATATTCAAAAGAAAACCAATCAAGTAGGCAAAACAACCAAGTAGGTAAACAGAACAACGATCTTTCATTCAGATAACGAAAAATTGATAAAAGTTTAAGAGTTTCAAGAAAGCTTGTTTTAATAAAATAACAGAAAAAGAGTTTTGAAATGCCAAAACAGGATGAAAATAGACCAAGACAGGGAAGCAAATATATGACTATGAACTAAGGTAAAT
>JBCEWC010002627.1:0-33505 GCA_038996855.1 Solanum aculeatissimum
CATGATTCATATAAAGCATTCACCATGAATATATATGAATCTAAATACATGATACATAGGAAGCTTTTCAACAAGCATTGTTATATAGTAATGATACACATTATTTTTCTATATGGAAATGAAGGCCAAGAAGAGGATTGGTCAGTTGCCAGTGTGTTATCGTCCGACGGATCTGGAGGTGAGAATGAGAGGCTGAAGAATAAGAAGAAGGCATTGGAGAAGAAATAGTAGATTACAAAAAATCATCAGTTGCGCTTTCAGTTGTTGCGGCATTGATGGGTAAGCAAAGAATTTCCAATCTGTTTACCTCTTCAGTGTTTAAGAAGTACGATAAGGCTAGGAATTTATCGTGCGAAAGCATTCTTGCTGATGTTATAGTTGATATTGTTCCTGATGAGGCTAATAAAGAGCAAAGGCGAAGGAAAAATTCTAACTCACTGAAAGCTTTGAGGAGTTCAATTGCTAGTCGATTTCTAATTCAGCTGCAATAGTCGATTTTAGATTCAAAAACGAAGTTGCCTTATTATTAGGGATTTGATTAGGGTTTGTTTAGCTAAAATTTAGGGATTGAATTCTACTTTCTGTTTTAAATTGCAACTGAAATTGATTATAATGAATCAGTACTTGTGAATTTAGTATAATGCAGTGTATCCGCATAATCTTATTTTTAAGGGATTTTTGTAATCTTGCAAAGGGTGAAAATATATTGAAATTAGTTACCTACGCTATGGAATTTGCAAAATTTTCCCTAAATAAAGCAGCTAATGTTTTGGATTTAAAAAAAAAAATGCTTTTGGAGCTCATTTAGAAAATGAGCTTTTTATCCCAAACTGAATAAGTCTGCTGATTTGTGACGGTTTTGCAATATTAGTTGGGTCGACCCATGAGACGAATTAAAAATAATTAAACATAAAAATAAAATAAAATATTAGAAATAATAAGAGTCCAAACTCAAAGTTCATTTAAAAAATTTTAAATATTAAAATTTAGATACAAATTATGTTTTTATAATATGTAATAGTAACACTAATACATGTAATATTGTCATGTTGCTATTTGTTTTGATATTTCTAAATTATAATTTAATTTAAAAATTTATAAAAATATATATTTGTAAAAATATGAGCTGACCTGGCAAGACTTGCAACCCACGTACTGATAGGCTGAGCTAGCTACTTTTTGGTCCATAAAAAAATGGGTCAGCCCGACCTAGCCTGTTAAATTCCAAAGTCTGTATGAGCTAGCCCGGATGGGAGGTGGGCCAACTTGTATTAGCACCTTTCAGAATCCATAACTGTGGGTCCCGACTGAACTCATTTTATCAAATTGAGGAGGAGACAATATAATACAAGTATAAATAATTATAAAATATACACAAAGAATAAAATAGATAATAATATGAGGAATGGTCTAAAGTTTGCCTAATGCCAACAATATATACACAATAATAATAAATACGAATAAAAACAATAAGTAAAAATAAAAACCGTCTTATATACATGGAAGACCTTGGAAATCAACGGTAATTTCTTCATCGATCATTTTTAACAAATAATATATATAACTTAAATTAACATTTTTTGAATTTTAACATGTGATAAATATGAATATAAACTAACTTTTTCCCATCTTTTTTAAATGGAGAGGCCTGAAAATCCGATGGATAGATTTTTCATTGGTCATTTTAACAAATCTTTTTTTTTTTCAAAATATGAAAAATTTGCACAAACTAACAAAAGACTATATAAAATAATATATGCACAATTTGTTAACAGTGACCAAATAATAATAACTTAACAAAATAATTCACTAAAATTCTTATATCTAGTAAAATCAAGAAACTAATATAAACAAGGACACAAACATGAAATGAAAAATTAAGAAACCAAATATTAATAGCTACTGTAGCAACCAACACTTTATGTATCACTTCATAACAATCACACAAACAAATAAACTATAAACTAATAATGATCCCAAAGCAATAAAGGGTAGCCATAACAAAATAAACATAATGAAATTTAACTCATATTCATACTCATAAACAGTACCAAAAAACTGGAAACAATTTAGAGGAATATATATACAACCAAAGGAGGCTGAAGCACAGATTAAGAGAGATATTAAAATTAGATTGGGAGTCTTCAATGCATCAAAGAAAGCACATAGTTGTAGAGAGTTCATGTATAGACTGAGTTGCTAGCACTTAGTACGATCTAGTTTTTCTGAAGGTTGAATAGGGTGATCAAGAGTTTAGTGATTTTATTTGTAATCATTTTGAAGGTTCTGGTAATGATAATTCACAGTTGTTACAAAAAAAAAAATAGTACCAAAAAGTAACAACAACAAAAAACAAAGTAAACGAGGGGATGAAAATTACCGATCTTAAGGTTTAAAGCTTCAAATTATTGCTTGTCGGAGTTTGATTTTTGCCATAGCATGTTGAAGCTTGAGATACACATTGTCAAATTTAAGAGCAGCGAGTTTAGTACTTTTCGACTTACCTGCGACAACTAGATCTATACCCATTTTTACAAATAGCCTAAAAAAATCTCTACAAATGCAAAGACACAAAGAAATAGAGAGTTCAAAAACACCCCAAAACCTCAAAATTAAAACTTTATGGAAAGAGAAGTTAAAAGGGGTGTGGAGTTTTAATGGTTGTTGTAGTTTTCGATTGGGACTTCGGGTAGCTGAAAAAAAGGTCGTTTGAGTAGCGGTTGTTGTTAGTGGTTTAGGGCTGCTTTGTTAGTTGGTTTCTTGCTGGGGCTGATTTTGACTATTGGGGGTTGCTTACTGGAGGAAAGAGGGGGTTGTTCGGAGGTTTGGTGGAGGAAAAAACTAGGGAAAATGAAGCTATTTTGGAGTGGTTTTGTCACTATCCGAGAGTAGGGCCTAGATGTGACATGAAGAATGAGAACCACAGAGTCCTCAAACAAGCCATCTTAGCATCAATTTACACATCATTGGTTCAGAAGCGCATAATTTAACACGAAACACATAATTATTAGGAAATTCGGGGCTTTGGACTCAAGCTATAGGGATGTTATTGGGAAGAGGATTTGCATGAATCACATAGCACATAACAATTACGTCCTAAGGGGCGGATAAGTATGACTCAAGTTATGGGGACAAGAAGGGACTTGGGACTTTCCACATAAGCACATTCTCATTAAAACATATCATAATAGCATAAGTGTAAGCATAAGCATAATCATCTCTTCCATACATACTACATAGCTAATTCATCTCAAGTAGTCACATAACATAATCGTACGGGAGTCTTTGTGATGTCCAACAATGCCTCTAGTCTAGAATAGGACGAGGGCCAAGACATGTCTCGGGCTTACCCTCAAAATAAAGAAGTAACAATATACATAAAGGTAGATAGAGAGTGGATGTTGTCCTTGGAACATAGGACTCACCACTAGTGATACTCAAAGATCCAAATCAACCGTCAAATGGTGGATAGATATCGTCTCCGACTCCTACATGATTAGATCATGTAGATAAAGAGTATGGGTTAGCACATATAATGCACTAAGTATGCGGGCATGCAATGCTTATGAACATGATCAACCTATAGACCAATGCTAGATGACAAGGGCACATATATAGAAAGAAGATTATAAGAAAAGATAACATATCAATATGCCATAAAATTCATGATGCATGAATGCTTAGTTATATAAATATAAAGGGGATGGGACCTCGACCGACATTAGACTAAGTGAGCTATAACTTGGAACTCCGTCGTCTACCCCACAACGAATAAAGAGGTGACCTACTTGCCAAAGGTAGATCCTTTCATAATATTATCATCTCATAAGAGGCATAAACCTATGTTTGACACATAGTTTGACGGAAAGAAGTATGGACCCTTGGGGATAGTCTATGCCGACATCCAATACATCGGTGCTAAGCCATAATCCCACAAGAATACGTACGCGTATATATATACATGCTTTTGAAAAGAGGACAAGTAACTTGACATCATAACCATGCATAATTGGGCTTAAAAGCCAAAATCACTTTCTATACTTTTCATGCATACGTGACTAAAAAAGTCAAAACATTCTTCATTTCATACTCTCATGCATGTGAATAGCTCCATACTTACATAACTATGAGAAAAGAGTATGGACCCTTGGGGATAGTCCACACCGACTCTAGTCTCAATCCTATGTGCCTTTAAACATTTACATGTGGTGTAAACACCCATCATTTGCCCAAAAAATCATAACATAGACATAGTGTGATCACAACTTAGTCATACCCATTCTTTGCTTAAAAACATAGTCATAAACATCTTTGGGACTTAGGTCACATCAAAGCTTCATAAAATCCATGCTTATGAATGCAAATGCCATAAATGATGAATGAATAACATGGGTAATAGATATCAATATTTAAATCATCATAATAAAATAGATTCATAATGAAATCATAATGAAATCAACAATTAAAACCATAATTCATACTACCCATGCTTGAATTGAAGAATCAAAGGGACATGCATAATTGAATCTTCATAAAACCAATGAAATTCAACAAATTAGGGCTTAATTTACTTTAAAATCAACAATTAAATTCAACCCATACTTCAATTTAATTAAATAATCAATAATTTGAAAGACCAAAATTCAAAGTAAGCATAATTTCATGAAATCAAAGAAGAAAATAATTTTGGGGCTTCATGATTGAAAGGAGCCATGAATAAATTCCCACATACCTTGATTGCCAAGAAGCTTTAGAGAGAAGAGAGATTGAAGAAGAAAGCTTCCTTGAATTTCAATTCCAACCTTCAACCCACACCTTGAAGAGAGCTTGAGAAGAGAGACTTTGAAAATAATCTAAGTGTTTGAGAGGATTTTGAATTTGATGAAGGTGTATAGGCTAAGTTCAAGGGTTTAGGAGGGCCTAAGAAGTCTAAAACGTCCTTAGGAATAACCAAAATTACAATTAAAATATTAATGAAATGGGTAAGAAAAAGTTGGATGACACCCACACGGTCACTACACAGACCGTGAAGTGTCACACGGACTGTGAACCCCCTCCGTGAAGCTACACTTGGAAATAAATTGGTCGACGAAGATCCGAGACGGTAATCCCATACTTAGAAAAACTTTCCTCTCGCAACCATACAGATAGCTTCACGAGCCATGAGGTTTCACACGGACCGTGAGGTGGTTCGTGGAGCCTCACTTGGTCCAGGGCCTTAGCTGGCTTCCTTCACACAGATTGGTTCACGGCCCATGAGGCCTCACACAGTTCGTGAACCCCACCTTCTCGTTGATGCGATTTTCAGAATGTTAACCTTATACATATAACCAATCCTTAGATCAAGTCCATACCGAAATACCTTACCACGCCTCGTGAGAGCCCACACGTCCTGCCTCACAGACCATGAGGTGACACACGACCCATGAGGCTATCGTGAGGCATTGCCTTAGTCAACTTTCAAAAATAAATTCTCTGCAGGCAGTCTCACCAAAAAGGCCATAACTTCTTCATTCGAACTCCGAATCAAGTGAAACCAAGTGAGTTGGAAAGATAACGCAAAGGGATTTAATTTGATAGGTCATGGACCTCCCAGTTCTGCCCCTGCTAAGAGATATAGCCATTAAAATTCAGTACTCCCATAAGACATCGAGCAAAACTTAACCAATGTGATTTCTTTGAATACAACCACTCAAAAGAGACTCATAAAGATCATTAACCAACCATGGCAGGTTCAAGTTAGCCCTCAATCAATATCACAAGGTTCAAAATTTTCCGAGTCGTTACAGGTTCCAGGTGGGTTTGGTGAGGGGTTGTTGTGGTGGTGGTTCTGGTGATTGGGTAGCTCGCAAACAATGGCATTTGGGACTTGGTTTTGGTTATTTTCTTGTGCTGTTTTCCAGTGATTTGGATGAGTTTGGGTGTATTTTGGTGGCAAAAATGTGGCTAGTATTATTTCTATTGGTAGCTACGTGGATGGATCAAAGGGGATACGATGATGCTGCCCGGCGGCTTGACAATGAAGGGAGAGGAAGGGGGTGGTGTCGTTAGAGTTGACGGTGATGGGTACGGATGGTCGGAGGAGAAAGAGGAGGTGAGGGTTTGCCGGATTCTAGCGAGGAGGTCCGGTGTGACAGTGATAGATGGTGGAGCCCCTTCTAAACTAAAATAAATCTGAAAATAATTAGCTAACCCTACCTTGAATTTTTATCCACCCTCAAGTATTGTACAATATAAAGGTTATGTATACACACCAAAACCTAATGAGCTAGAAATATGGGTCTAAATTATGGGCCAATTACATTTCTACGTATAATTATATCTGGACAAGAAAAATGAATTATTATACTGTCCTAAAATTTAAAATTAAGCTAAACAAAATCTTAATATTTTAAAAAATAAGAGTAAATATAAAAAAAAATCCAAAATTTTCAAAAGGGTATTTGGAACTATTTAAAAAAAATAGCAACACAAAAATATGAACTTTTAAAAAAGTCAGGCCAAAATTAGGTGTCAACAACTATCCCTTTCTTTGGATATGATTGATGAAAGAGATCGTGGACAAAGAAAGTTGACGAACACAATTTTGACCAAACACATAACCTTTAAACAAGAGTGCCTTGACTGTGGTGGAAGTTGCAGAATTTTTGAGGTCTTCCTAAAAAATTCTATCCCAGTTACTGGCATGATTTTCAAACTTGACTTGTTGTGCCCTTTCTGATGTAGTCCACACTTGTGTGTTGTAACATCTAAGAAAACTTGTTAGTAGCAAATGGAACAAAAATACAAATATAATTCATGCAAACTTGGTTTTACATGTCATACTGAAGGAGATGATGGTCCATTCATGTCACATTGAAGGAAGTGACACTCCAATAATAACTTAACTTGTAACGTTCAACGAAGTGATGCTCCGATTGAACATGTCACGTTGAAGGAAGTGACGCTCCAAGAATAGCTTAACTTGTCAAACTGAAGGAAGTAATACTCACCGAAGGCAGTGACACTTCAAAAATGATTTAACTTATCACGTTGAAGGCAAGTGATGCTCCAATGATGATTTAACTTGTCATGTTGAGGGCATTCAAGTGACGCTCCAATGATGATTTAACTTATCACGTTGAAGGCAAGTGACACTCCAATGATGATTTAACTTGTCATGTTGAAGGCAAGTGATACTCCGATTATGATTTAACTTGTCACATTGAAGGCAAGTGACGCTTCAATAATGATTTAACTTGTCACGTTGAAGGGAAGTGACACTCTAATTATAATTTGACCTGTCACCTTAAAGGTAAGTGATGCTCTAATGATGATTTAACTTGTCATGTTAAAGACAAGTGATGCTCCAATAATAATTTAACTTGTCACGTTGAAGGCAACTGATGCTTCAATGATGATTTAACTTGTCACGTTGAAGGCAAGCGGTGCTCCAATGATGATTTAACTTGTCACGTTGAAGACAAACGACACTCCAATGATAATTTAACTTTTCATGTTGAAGGTAAACTACACTCTAATGATGATTTAACTTGTCATGTTGAAGGCAAGCGATGGTCCAATGATGATTTAACTTGTCATATTGAAGGCAAGCGACACTCCAATGATGATTTAACTTATCACGTTGAAGGCAAGAGATGCTCTAATGATGATTTAACTTGTCACGTTGAAGGTGAGTGATATTCCAATGATGATTTAACTTGTCACGTTGAAGAAAAGTGACACTCCAGTGATGATTTAACTTGTCACGTTGAAGGCAAGTGACGCTCCAATAATGATTTAACTTGTCACGTTGAAGACAAGTGATACTCCAATGATGATTTAACTTGTCACGTTGAAGGTAAGTGATGCTCCAATGATGATTTAAATTTAAAATAAAAGATAATCTACATCTTGGAATGCACAATTCAATGAAATAAAATAGGCATCTCACGCTGATGGGATTAACCTAATGTCACATTATTTAAAAAAGATAATTTTTTAACAGATAAAAGCAATTTATAAGAAAAATGATTCAAGAATCTTTTTAAAGGTGTATATATAAAAAGAATAATAAAAATGATTAAAAAATGTTTGGCCTCATTTTTGCATTCATTTTTTTTCAAAAAATAAAGAACGTAAAGAAATTATCAAACCTTGACTACAAATGGTACCAACAGTTAGGAATGCACATAAATATTTCTTTCATTTCTTTTTTTTTTCAACTGAGACTGAACTTGAAGTAATTCCTACAGGTTCAAGTGGTACCTCAAACATACTTAAGTATCAACAAGATGTGACACCCCATAACTCTATTCTTACATCTACCCATGTTTCAAGACTCATTCTTACATGTGGATTGTGTATTAGGATCATAAGATACTTCTAACACTTCGACGAGTTCAAAACTTTCCAATAAATTGAGTTTCTAGTGTTGGATTATGCAATAGTAAACGTTAAACAATCATAACTCTTAGAACACAAAGAATTAAGTGGCCCATTACCTACCAAATGAAATCTCTTTGAATTATCTTTCCAACGCAACTGATTTCACCTTATTTGAAGTTCGAAATCAAAAGTTATGACTGTTTTAATGAACTCTGCCAGAGAGGGGTAATTCCACAAAACCATATACGAGTCATGGATTGAAGTACAACCCGTAAAGTTTGGTCTCGTGGAAAAGCTTTGAAAATTAGATTTTGAGCCCCAGACTTCACGAATCCATCTACGGATCGTAAAGACTTCTACAGGTCGTGGATTGGTCTCGTGAAAAGTTTCAGTAGCTTCAAAATTTTGCCCAAAAGTTTACAAAAGTATCCCACGGGTTGTGGAAGTTTCCACGGGCCCATTTACGGCCCCGTGGGGCAACTTTTGATAGATTATTCTAAAGGGTTATTTTGGTCTTTTCCCACCCTTTTAACGTCTAGACTTGACATTTTTATACTTAAACAAGTCCTAAAACCTATCAGATCACCTCTTTCACGATAAAGCTCATCCTTCAAACGTAGAACAAGGTTTCAAGGGAGAAAAAGAATAGGATTTGTAGCATAAAATTGAGAGTTCTTCGAAGCAGTTCGAAAATATGAATTTTCATGTATGTACGGCTTACCAAAACATGGATTTTGTCCTTCCATTGCCCCATAATCCTAATTGATAGAGTTATGAAGGAATAGAGTTTCCCATAGATGGTTTTTGAAAGTATTTCTTAAACTCTAATGTAATTCTATAAAATTTTGCATGAACTACTATTTTTATGAATTAAATGCTTGAATTAGGTGATTGTACTTATCTACATGAACCCTAACATGAATTCTTGTCATCTTTACCTATTTTACTTAAAAGTGTATGCATAAGTATAAAATTGAGCCTGTTGAGACTATGAAGTCCCTAAATGCTATAACTCTACTTTTATTTTTCTTGAATGATATGAGTAGAATGATACATGATAGAGTCCTTATGAGTTGAGAGATGAACTTTAAAAGAATGCAATCAAAGAGTTGTTGGTAGATGTGATGAATTGAGTTGATAAATGTCCAATGAGATTAGATGAATGAGCTAACCTTAGGGTTGATGTCTTATGAGCATAATGCGTTTTGGGAGGAGTATTGAGCACCGAATTGAGTAAGAATAAGTTCAACTCAAACTCAATAACTATGTGGCCAGCGTAGGAGAGGATTGATCTGTAAAATCAGATATTTCCCAAATGTCCCAAAAAGAGGACTTAGATGTTACTATTGTGGATCCACCGATGGGATGTACTTTACCCTGGTAAGGTATTGGATGGATGTGACAATGACATTGCTTTGTTGTATCATCAATGGCTCATAGGTGATGATTGTCGATTAGAGAAATTCATAAATAGGTCTTGATAGTACTCTGAGTGGATGGGATGAGATGGTATATGAGTGGTCATTGTCTAAATTTCATTCTTACCTAATACTTTTGACTTGATAACTGAGTTACTTACTTCTTGAGTTGAGCTATTTGAGTTGATGTTATTCTGCCTTTACATATTTCATTCTACCATTTTACATACTAGTATATTCCACGTACTGACGCCCATTTGGGCCTGCATCTTTTCATGATGCAAAGACAGGTACTAGTGGTCATCAGCAGGCGCTCCATTGAGGACCTATTTACATTCAATTGATTGGTGAGTCCTCCCCTACCTTCAGAGGATGTCATATCTTATTTTCTAGTTTTGAATTTAACTTTTTTATTTTATTTTGAGGTAGCTATGGACTTGTCATTGGCACCACTTAGTCAGATGTTTAGAGGCTTCATAGACTAGACTGTCGAGTTATAATTGGATGTTATGTTTAGCTAGTTTCTTTCATACTAGTCTTACTGAGTTGATGGATAGATTGTTTGGTCTTTGGCCTTGATTTTCATATTATGATTTCATGTCATTGAGTATTCTTGTTATTGATGTCTTCAACTATTAGATTGTGATTGGACAAATGTGATGATGCCGAGTGGTTCGCTTGAGGGCTAGGAATAGTCTCTGAGTGCCGACCACGCAAAGTATACCCTCCCGGGGCATGACAAACTTGGTATAAGAGCACATAGTTCAAGTGTTCTAGGGAGTCTATAAAGCCGTGTCTAGTAGAGTCTTGTTTATGGGTGTGTTGTGCACCACACTTTTTAAGCAGGAGGATATAGGACATTAAGAATTGTTACACTTCTCTTGTAATCTGAGTTTGTGCGATAGAATTTAACTCTATTCAAATATCTATCTGATTTGTGCGTTACACATTTGCAGATCATACCTCCTAAGCATACCGCCACCCAAAGAGATGCTTCAACCTCTAATGCTGTGAATCCCCTACCAGAGGTGCCTACTCAGATGGAGATGAGGGGTCGAGGTCAACTAACTAGAGCCACTAGTATTCCACAAGCACCCACTGCTCCACCTGCTCCTACTATGGAAGCTGATTTCAGAGGAGTTATCACTATGCTCACCCAACTAGTAGCCACTCAGAGTGGGAACTGGAGATCACAGACTCCTAGCTCTAGCTCCCAAGAGACAACTGTTGCAACCAGACTTAGAGATTTTTTTAGGATGAACAAACTAGTCTTCACAGGGTCTAAGGTTGAGGAAGACCCCAATGAGATGTGGAAGGTGTTGAAAAATATACATGCGACCAAGACAGAGGGAATTGAACTTGCTTCCTATTAACTTAAGGATGTGGCAAATGTATGGTACAATTAGTGGGAAGAAAGTCAAGGTGAGGATGCTGGACCTGCCATTTGGAGTGATTTTGAGAGTGCTTTTCTTGACCACTTCTATCCACGAGAGTTAAGGGAAGCAAAGGTTGAGGAGTTTGTCAACTTGAACCAGTAGGGGATGACTTTTAAAGAATATAGCCTCAAGTTCATATAGCTATCAAGGTATGCTCTAGAGATGGTCCTTCACATGAGATCTTGAATGAGAAATTTCATATCCGACTTGGGCAAGTATGTGAAAAAGGAGTGCAAAGCGACATTGTTGATTCCGGGCATGAACATCTCTAGAGTTATGGTCTATGCACAACAACTTGAGGAGGATAAGAAGAGAGATTGGGAGGAGCATTTGAGTAAGAAGGATAAATTAGCAGGGCAGGAGCCTAGACCGCAGAAGCAAGGTAAGGAGGACTGGTCATATTTTTAGAAGAGGTCTTCAAACTATGCACTATCCTCAGCAAGTGCTCCAGCTCTGAGTAAAAGGTATGATCAGAAGTTACAGGGCTATTAGAATTCCAGAGCTTAGGGTTCTCAATCCCAAGCTAGTGTGGCTCAATGTTTGAGGGGGAACCACCATGTGGCAAGTGTGGCAGACTCCACCTAGGTGAGTGTTGAGAGGGCACAAATATTTGCTTTAAGTGTGGACAGACTGGTCATTTCCAGAATGAGTGTCCAATGAGAAGGCGGGGTGAGGGAAGTAATAGAGCTCAGTCTTTGGCAACACCATAGGCCAGTGGTAATCAAAAAGATGCCACTACTAATACAAGTGGGGGTACAAACCATTTATATGCGATGGGCAATCGACAGGATAAAAAAGTTACACCAGATATTGTTACTGGTATGCTTCGAGTCTTTTTCTATGATGTATATGCGTTGCTTGACCTAGGTGCCACTTTATCATTTGTGACTCCATATGTGGCTAGTAAGTTTGAGATCCTTCCTCAATGTCTTCTTGAGCCCTTCAGTGTTTCTACTCCTGGTGAGTCTATCATAGCTGAAAGGGTTTATAGAGATTGTGTAGTGTCCATTTATGATAGAGATACTCTTGCTAATCTGATTGAGTTAGAGATGGTTGACTTTGATGTGATCTTCGGAATGTATTGGCTTTACGTCTATTATGCCTCTGTCAACTGTAGAACCCATACGGTCAAGTTCTAATTTTCGAATGAGCCTGTTATAGAATGGAAGGGTAGTTCTGCAGTGCCTAAGGGTAAGTTTATTTCCTACCTTAAGGCCAGAAAGCTAATTTCTAAAAGGTGTATCTATCACCTCGTGCGAGTTAAGGTTGATGATATAGAGTCTCAACGTTTTGAGTCAGTTCTAGTTGTCAATGATTTTCCTGATGTCTTCCCTATCAATTTTCCTGTAGTCCCTCCTAATAGGGAGATTAACTTTGGGATTGATGTTCTCCCCGATACTTAGCCATATTTATTCCTCCATATAGAATGGCTCCAACCGAGTTAAAAGAACTGGAGGAGTAGTTAAAAGATCTCTTGGATAAGGGCTTCATTAGGTCGAGTGTCTCTCCGTGAGGTACTCCTGTCCTATTTATTCGAAAGAAGAATGGTACCCTCAGGATGTGTATAGACTATTGCCAATTGAATAAGGAGGCCATTAAGAACAAACACCCCCTTCCAAGAATTGATGACTTATTTAACTAACTTCAGGGTGCCACTGTTTTCTCCAAGATAGTCCTTCGATCAGGCTATCACCAGTTAAAAATGAGAGAGCGTGACATCCCGAAGATGGTTTGCCAAACCCAATACAGTCACTTCGAGTTCATGGTAATGCCCTTTGGGTTGACAAATACACCTGCAACTTTTATGGACTTGATGAACAAAGTGTTTAGACAGTATCTTGACATGTTTGTGATCGTGTTTATTGATGATATCTTGGTGTATTCTAAAAATGAGGAGGAACATGCTAATCACCTTAGGATCGCTTTACAAATTCTCAAGGATAATGAGTTATATGTAAAGTTTTTGAAGTATGAGTTTTGGCTTAAATCTTTGGCATTTTAAGGCCATGTTGTTTTGGGCGACGACATACAAGTGGATACTCCAAAGATCGAGGTGGTCAAGAATTGGCCTAGTCCAACCTCTCCCATAGACATAAGGAGATTTTTGGGTTTGGCTGGTTACTACCATAAATTTGTTGATGGGTTCTCTTCTTTATCTTCGCCATTGACTAAGCTGACTCAGAAGAAAGCTTAGTTTCAGTGGTCCAATGAGTGTGAGAAGAGTTTTTAAGAGTTGAAAATTAGATTAACGACTGTACCAGTGTTGACTTTACCAGAAGGGACTGATGATTTTGTGATCTATTATGATTCTTCTAGAGTGGGATTGGGATGTGTTTTGATACAAAGAGGTAAGGTCATAGCTCATGCTTCCAAGCAACGTAAAAACCATGAGAGGAACTATGCAACTCATGACTTAGAACTGGTTGTGGTGGTGTTTGCACTCAAGATTTGGTGCCATTATTTATATAGAGCACATGTTGATGTATTCACAGACCATAAGAGCCTTCAATATGTATTCACCCAGAAAGATCTTAACATGAGGTAGAGGAGATGGCTCAAGTTGCTCAAGGACTATGACATAAGTATCCTCTACTAACCAGGTAAAGCTAACGTTGTTGCTAATGTTCTTAGTAGGTTGTCAATGGGCAGTATGACCCATGTTGAGAAGGAAAGAATGAGTTAGCAAAGGAAGTGCATAGATTGGGCCGATTGGGAGTTTAACTTGAGGATTTTAACGAAGGTGGAGTTGATGTTCAAAATGGGTATGTATCGTCTCTTGTAGTAGAGGTGAAGGAAAAACATGACTGAGACCCTATCTTGCTACAATTGAAGCCAGATGTGCATAAATAGAAGGTGATGGTTTTCACCAGAGAGGGAGATGGAGTATTGAGATATCAAGGCGGACTATGTATTTCAGATGTTGATGGTATTCGAGAAAGTATCATGGCAGAAGCCCATAACTCTAGGTATTCCATCCACCCAGGATCAACTAAAATGTACCATAACTTGAGAGAGGTTTATTGGTGGAGTGGAATGAAGAGGGGCATTGCTGAGTTTATTTCTAAGTGCCCAAATTGCCAACAAGTTAAAGTTGAGCATCAAAGGCCAGGTGGAGTAGCTCTAAATTTTGAGATTTCAGAATGAAAATGGGAGATGATCAATATGGACTTTGTTATAAGCTTACCGAGGTCTTGCAAGTAACATTATTCAATTTGGGTGATAGTTGACAGATAACTAAATCTGTGCACGTTTTGGTAGTAAAGACAACCGATATAGCCAAGGATTATGCCTGAATATACATAAGAGAGATTGTTAAACTACACAGAGTCCTTTGTCTATCATCTCAGATAGAGGAGCCTAATTTACTACACAGTTTTAGAGATTTTTTCAGAAAGGCTTGGGTTCGAAGGTGAATCTTAACACTGTTTTTCACCCTCAGACTGATAGCCAGGCAGAATGCACAACTCAAAATTCAAACCCTAGAGGATATGTTAAGAGCCTGTGCCATTGACTTTAAGGGTAATTAGGATGATCATTTACCTCTGATTGAGTTTGCTTACAATAATAGTTTCCATTCGAGTATTCAGATGGCTCCCTATGAGGCTCATTACAGGAATAGATGTAGATCACCGATTAGTTGGTTTGAGGTGGGTGAAGCAGAATTAATTGGACCAGACTTAGTTCATGAAGCCATGGAGAAAGTGAAAATCATTTGAGAAAGATTGAAAACTGCACAAAGTTTCCAGAAGTCCTACACTGATGTTAGGAGAAGGGACCTAGAGTACGAAGTGAATGATTAGGTATACTTAAAAGTGTCACCCATGAAGAGTGTAATAAGGTTCAGGAAGAAGGGAAAGTTGAGTCCTCAATACATTGGTCCTTACCAAATTATGAAGAGAGTTAGAAATATAGCTTATGAGTTGGAGCTACCACAAGAGCTGACAACCATCCATCCAGTCTTTCACATTTCTATGCTTAAGAAGTATTTGGGAGATCCATCCTTGGTTGTGCCTATTGAAAGCATTGGAGTGAAAGATAGTTTGGGTTATGAGGAGATCCCTATCTAAATCCTGGATCATCAAGTTCGCAAGTTGAGAACTAAAGAGGTTGCATCAGAAAAGTGTTGTGGAGAAGTCAATCTGCTGAAGTGGCTACATGAGAAGCTAAAAAGGATATGAAGGATAGAAACCCTCACCTGTTCGTGCCTCCAAATGATAAAATTGATGGTAATGATTCATTTCTATTCTCTAAGTTATTTTTCCATTGTTGAGTTCTTATCTTTGAGTTGATGCCTTTTTTGAGCCTATGAATATGTGAGTATGCATGCCTAATGATGAAGTTAGAAATGGTCTTTCAATTCTAAATCCTAAGTTGAAGTTGATTCTGGAGTATGAGTAGCCGAGTATCCGAGCATTTGAGTTTTTGATGGTGTTTCTGCTTGATGGGTCTTAAATTGCTCATCATTCGAGGACGAATGATCCAAAGGGGGAGATATTGTGAAACCCCATAACTCTATTCTTATATGTACCCATGTTTTAAGACTCATTCTTGTGTGTGGATTGTGTATTAGTGTCATAAGAGACTTCTAACACTTCGACGAGTTCAAAACTTTCTAATAAATTGAGTTTCTAGTGTTGGATTATGCAAGGGTAAACTTTAAACGGTTATAACTCTTAGAATACAAAGCATTAGGTGAACCATCACCTACCAAATGAAAGCTCTTTGAATTAGCTTTCCATTGCAACTGATTTCACCTCATTTGAAGTTTGAAGTCAAAAATTATGACCGATTTATTGAACACTGCCAGAGTGAGGTAATTTCATGAAATCATATACGAGTCGTGGATTGAAGTACGACCCATAAAGTTAGGTCTCGTGGAAAAGCTTTGAAAATCAAATTTTTAGCCCCAAACATCATGAATCCATCTACGGGTCATAAAGCTTTCTATGGGTCATGGATTGGTCTCGTGAACTGTTCTGGTAGCTTCAAAATTTTGCCCAAAAGTTTACAAAAGTGTCCCACGGGTTGTGGAAGTTTTCACAGGCCGTAAATAGACCCGTGGATGACTTTTGAAAGCTTTTTCTAAAGGGTTATTTTGGTTTTTCCCACCCTTTTAAAGATTAGACTTGACATTTGTATACCTAAACAAGTCCTAACACTTATCAGATCACCTCTTTCATGATAAAACTCATCCTTCAAACATAGAACAAGGTTTTAAGGGAGAAAAAGACTAGGGTTTGAAGCATAAATGAAACATCCCTAATGTTTGTAGACCTTGGAAACATTATCAGCAGAGAAAATGCCTTGAGAATCGGTTCATGAGAGAATCTACGACCCATGAAGTGATCCACGACTCATGGATGGTCTTGTAGAAGTGGACAGTGAGAAATGAATTTTTAAGGCAACACTAGAAAGATTTACGAGACCTACAATATGACTCGTGAACTCACTTCATGAAAAGGAGCTTAAGGGCCAAAATCTATCTAAGGTAAGGAGTGGTTTACGAGGGAACTTCACGACTCGTGTAATGTTTCACAGGTCGTCAAAGGGGTTTTGTAGGAAGTTATAGTGGCTCATATTTGGAAGATCGCTGATCCATGAGAGGTTCCATGATTCGTGGAATGGTCCATGACTCATAATCGGGGTTTTGTGGACTGATCCGGCTAGGTTTTTAAAAGGGGCAAAATCAACCTTTCCTTCCTTTTGGCAATTAAACTACATCGTATTACCCCTCTAAGATCCCCTTATTAGCCTTTTCAACCCTAATTCTCTCATTCCTCCTCTTTACAAACTCTTCTAAGTCCCAAACACTCTCAAGCCTCCTCCAAGGTTCCAAGTAAGAAGGCCAAGCTAGGGTTTGAGATTCTCACTATTTCCTCCAAGGTTTTCCACCTCCTATCAAGCAAGGTGTGTGGGATTCATTCATGGAGATCCTTTCACCCATGGAGCCAACCCTCTTCTCATTATATGGGTCTCATCATTTTCTTTTATCTATGATAGTTATGGGTAAACTCTATTATGCATTATGTATATAAGTTAAGTTTGGGTCCTTCAAGTATTGACTAATTATGCATGAATATTTATTAAAGACTTATTCCATGACTTGATTTAAGATTCTTGAAATCATGCATGTTATGAACCATGAAGATGATGAGTTTTAAGACGAATTTTATGATTTTAAATTTAGGTTTCTTTCTACTACATTGGTGGGTTAATTGATTTGATTTCTCAAGTGAAATGAATATGCATTCCTCCTGAGTATACTATTAAATTACATGATTTTGGGTATGTATGCATTCACCCACCATGTTTGACTAAATTTACATGATGAAAATTATTGCATGATTTACATGGGAAGCATGAGATGATGATTATGTGGACTCTTAAGCATGTTTTGAACTCATGAAAAGTTCCTATGATTTATAAGAAAATGTTGAGTCCTTATTCTATATACGACCCTCTTGAGAATGAATATTGTCTACATGAAGGGGTCAAGTGTGATAAATGTTATACCCTTATGTACTCATTAATATTCACAAGAAAGGGTCAAGTTCATGAATATTCCCTCTTGTGTAAAGCTATGCCACTAGAAGGGGTCAAGTTTATGAATATTTTTACCCTCTAGTAAAAGGTATATGCTAACTCGTAGGGGTCAAGTTATGTGAATGAGCTACTCATTCCATGTTATCACGATTTTACAAGTTTTTCAAGCTAAAATGATATTTATGACTATGTTAAGTATTCCGTGGGTTAGACTTAGCACCGAAGGATGCTTAAGGTGGGGGATCGACCTAAGGGGTCCTTATATAAAGTCTTGGTCTCTTACCTATGTGCCACCATAGGTTTATGTTATGCTCCCTAAATAGAATTTTCACTAGTGGATACATCTAGGTCAAGTTACACACTATGTGGGGTTAAGTTTTGTTTACCTTGGCAAGTAGATAATCTCTTTTTCAGTGGGGGGTCATGCATTAGAATTTCAAGTAGTAGCTCGCTTGGTCTTATATGTCGGTTATGGTGTCCTCCCACATATGCATGTATGTATGCTATGCAAGTTTGATTGTTTCTGTGCATATTTTGATTCAAGCACCATTCATGCATGTCATATTGATCCATTATCTATTGATTATGATTATGCATCTTGTAATGTTATACTACGTTTCCCTTCTTACATCGCACCCTACATACTTAGTACATTCCAAGTACTAACACATACTCTTTTGCCTACTTGATCTCACCATGTAGGGACCGGAGCTCCTATTCATCCTCCTCCACATGGCTAGCCGGATTACTTGAAGACTTCCTTGGTGAGTCCTCCATTACGGGGACACCATCCATTTTCCTTTCATGCTTAATTAAGTCTTATGTATTTATGGATATTTTCTAGTTGAGGGTGAGCCCGGAAGCATGTCTTGGCCCCTGTTCCATTCATGATAGAGGTGTTGTTGGATATGACTATTATGTAATAAGCTAGACTCCTATTATGTCTTTATATTCTATGCGAGACTTCCCTTAGTCTCATTTTCCCTTGAATTTATTTGCTACTTATTACGTTTTTTTTTATTTAAGCTTCTGCAACCAAGGATGTGCCAATGATATGTAAGAGGCTAGTTTGAGTTGCCTTCGGGTCTCCTATTCATCGTGTAACGTCTAGGCCTTGGGCTTGGGTCATGACAGGCTTGGTATCAGAGCACTAGGTTTGTAAATGGTCCTCGAAAATCCAACACTCCTCGTCAAGTAGAGTCTTATTCATGGATGTGAAGTGTGCCACAACTATAAGTGGGAAGCTATGAGTCGTTCTAAGAAATGGTTCACTTCTTAATGATCTATGTCGTGCTATAGTATTGGATTAAGATTTACCTTTCTCTTAATGGATGGTCTTTTCTATCATAGGGGTGAACTCGGAGGAGAAGGAAAAACTTACGACCTATCAACTTAAGGGCCTTGGTCAAATTTGGTTCACTCAATGGGAGAGAGAGAGGGAGGAATGTGGCTCTATACTATGGGAGGAGTTTAAAGCTGCTTTCCTAAATTATTTCTTCACCATCGAGTTAAGAGAGGCAAAGATGATGGAATTCATGAATCTCAATCAAGGCTCATTGAGTGTGAGGGAGTATTCCCTCAAGTTCAACAAGCTCTTCAAGTATGTTCCTCATTTAGTTGCTGACCCTAGGGCAAGGATGAATAAGTTTGTGTCGGGAGTGTCCGATTTGGTGAATGAAGAGTGTCACACTGCTATGCTCATGGGTGATATAGACTTTTCTTGACTTATGACCTATGCCAAGCAATCTGAAGGGGAGAAGATTAGAAAGAGAAGGAGTGGGGAGTCCAAGAGAGCTCAGCATGATGGTGGTTTTCAAGGCATAAGGGTGGTTGTTTTCAACAAGGCCACGGGTCACCAATTTCCCACAACCCAAGGTTGGCTAATGATAAGGTGCCCAACCCTAAGGTACAAGGAAGAAATTATGGAATGACTTTTCCAAGGTGCCAAAAATGTATGAGAAATCATGGTGGCAAATGGTTAAGGGATTCACATGCTTGTTATGGATGCGGTAGGATGGGCCACAAGGTTGTTGATTGTCCCCATGTTTAAAACAAGGGTAGAGATGGTCCCTCTCAAGGACAAGGTGCTCATGTTGATCAAAGATCCCAATGTGGCCAACAAAGGGACGCTCCGTGTTACAATCGGTTCTATACTCTTTAAGAGAGGCAAGGAGTGGATGAGATGTCCGATGTTGTTACCGGTATGTTGAAGGTCTTTGATTTTGATGTATATGCTTTGTTGGATCCGAGTGCTACCCTTTCCTTTATTACTCCTTTTATTGCTAATAAGCTTCATGTATGTCCCGAGTTACTATCTGAACCCTTTGAGGTATCTACCCTCGTTGGTGAGTCTATTGTTGCTAGAACGGTCTATAGGGGTTATCCCGTGTCTATAATGCATAAAGTCCTTCATTGTGATTTTGTTGAACTTTACATGGTAGATTTTGATGGATTGGTTACATGCATATCATGCTTCCATTGATTGTAGAACTCGCAAGGTTAAAATCCAAATCCTTAATGAACCTATTTTTGAGTGGGATGGTCATGATTCGACGGTCAAGGGCAGGTTCTTTTCTTGTCTTAAGGCCCGAAAGTTGATTTTTAAGGGTTGTATTCACCATCTTGTGAGGGTTCGGGATGTTGAGTCTAAAACCTCTCTCATCGAGTTGATTCTGGTAGTTAATAAGTTTCTTGATGTTTTTCCTAAAGAGCTTCCTGGTATTCCTCCCTAAAGGGGAATATACTTTGGTATAGACCTCCTCCCCGATACTCAACCCATTTCCATTTTCCCTTACCGTATGGCCCCAACGGAGTTAAAAGAGTTAAAGGACCAGTTGAAAGACTTATTAGAGAAGGGTTTCATAAGGCCTAGTAAGTTACCTTGGGGTTCACCAGTGTTGTTCGTGAGGAAAAAGGATGGCTCCCTTAGAATGTATATTGACTATCGACAACTCAATAAGGTTACCATAAAGAACAATTATCCCTTGTCATTGATAGATGATCTATTTTCTCAACTACAAGGGGCTAGCTATTTTCTAAGATTGATCTTTGATTCGGGTACCACCAGTTGAGGGTAAGGGAGTGTGATGTTACCAAGATGGATTTTTGGACTAGGTATGGACACTTTGAGTTTGTGGTGATGTCTTTTGGATTAACTAATGCGCCAACAATATTTATGGATCTTATGAATAAGGTATTTAAACCCTACCTTGATTTGTTTGTGATTGTGTTCATCAATGATATTTTGATCTACTCCCAAAGTAAAGAGGAGCATGTGAATCACTTGAGGAGAGTGTTGCAAATTTTGAGAGAGGAAAGGTTGTTTGACAAATTTGATAAATGTGAGTTTTGGTTGAGAGAAGTTTCATTCCTAGGGCATGTGGTGTCGGGTGATGGGATGAAAGTGGACCCTAAGAAGACGAAAGTGATAAGGAATTGGCCTAGGCAATTGATTCCAATGGATATTAGGAGTTTCTTGGGTTTAGCGGGGTACTACCGAAGGTTTGTGAATGGTTTCTCTTCCATTTCTTCCCCTTTGACCAAATTAACCCAAAAGAAAGCAAAATTTTTATAGACCGGAGAATGTGAGAAAAGTTTCCAAACTTTGAAAGACAAGCTTATGTCCGCTCCTATTTTTGCTCTACCGGAAGGTTAGAAGGGTTTACGGTCTATTGTGATGCTTCAAGGGTTGGTTTAGGGTGTGTACTAATGTAAGGCGGCAAGGTCATAGCCTATGCTTCTAGGCAACGAAAGGTGCACGAGCGTAATTATCCCACCCATGACCTTGAACTAGCGGCCATGGTATTTTCTCTAAAAATATGGCGTTATTATTTATATGGGGTTCATGTGGATGTTTTCACCAACCACAAGAGTCTCCAATATGTCTTCACCCAAAAGGATCTTAATTTGAGGCAAAGAAGGTGGATGTAACTCCTCAAGGACTATGATATGAGCATGCACTATCACCCCGGCAAGGATAACATTGTGGTTGATGCTCTAAGTAGGGTGTCCATGGAGAGTATAGCTCATGTTGATGAGGGAAAGAAAGAATTAGCCAAAGAGGTCCACCGGTTGGCAAGGTTGGGTGTTAGGTTGGATGAGGTTGAAGATGGGGGCATGGTGGTTATTGATGGTTCTAAGTCTTCCTTGATTTAAAGAGGTCAAATCCAAGCAAAACCTCGATCCCACTCTTCTAGAAATGAAAGTGTTGGTGAAGGAAGGTAAAGTGGAGGTTTTCTCCCAATGAGGAGATGGTCTCCTTAGGTATAAGGATAGGTTGTGCATGCCTAACGACGATGAATTGAGGAATATGATTGAAGGAGACATATAACTCATCCTACTTTATTTATCTCGGGTCTACAAATATGTATAGATACTTGAGAGAAGTGTATTGGTGTGGCGGTATGAAAAGAGATATCACCAAATTCGTAGCTGGTTATCACAATTGCCAACAAGTCAAGATTGAACACCAAAGGCTGCGTGGCCTAGCCCAAGACATAGAGATTCCCATTTGGAAGTGGGAAGAGATTAACATGGATTTCGTGATTGGGTTACCGAATACTAGAAGGCATTTTGACTCCATTTGGTTTATTGCTGATAGAATGATGAAGTCAGCTCACTTCCTACAAGATGACTTATAGTGCTGAAGACTATGCCAAGCTATACATTCATGAATTGGTGAGGTTGCATGAGATACCATTGTCCATCATTTTAGACTGAGGTACTCAATTCACTTCTCATTTTTGGAAATCTTTTGGAAAGGATCTTGGTACCAAGGTTAAGCTTAGCACAACCTTTTATCCTCAAATGGATAGTCAGGCCGAGAGGACAATTCAAACTCTTGAGGATATGCTTAGGGCTTGTATTTTGGAGTTTAAAGGTAGTTGGGATGATCATCTTCCACTTATCGAGTTTGTTTACAACAATAGTTATCACTATAGTCTTGGAATGGCTCCCTTTGAAGATCTTTATGGTAGGTATTGTAGATCCCTAGTTGGGTGGTTTGATGTGGGGGAAATTTCCTTGCTAGGTTCGAATTTGGTTATGGAAGCTTTGGAAAAGGTGAGGTTAATTAGGGAGAGATTGAGAACGGCTTAAAGTAGGCAAAGGTCCTATGCTGATGTGAGAAGGAGAAATCTTGAGTTCAACATTGATGATTGGGTCTCTTGAAGATCTCATCCATGAAGGGTGTGGTTCGATTTGGTAAGAAGGGAAAGTTGAGCCCAAGATTTTTAGGGCCATATAAAATTTTGAGGAGAATCGGTAAGGTTGCCTATGAATTGGAACTACCTAAGGAGTTGGGCATGGTCCACCCAGTCTTCTATATATCCCTGTTGAGGAAGTGTGTAGGTGACCCAAATTCTATTGCACCTGTGGACGTGGTGGGTATTGTAGAAGAAAATTTGACATATGAGGAGGTTTCGGTGGAAATATTAGATAAGCAAGTGAAAAGATTGAGAAATAAAGATATGGCATCCGTCAAGGTTCTTTGGAGGAATCAACGAGACAAAAGTGCCTCATAGGAAGCTGAAATGGACATGAAAAAGCGATATTCATACCTCTTCCACCCCGATCAAGCTGAAGGTAGAAATCTAAACTCTGTCTATGATGTCAATTCTTAAATTTCAGCTTTATGCTCTTGTGCGTGCATGCATGATCATGAAACTAATTTTTGAATGGTAATTGATGCATAATTTTGATGGTTTTTACAAAGTTAATGATTGAGTTGTATTTTTGCATTTTGTCATGATATGGTTCCTCTTCCTCCTTCATTCAAGCTAATTTTGCCTAATTCGATGACGAATGATCCCAAGAGGGAGATATTGAAACACCCCTCATATTTGCAGGCCTTGGAAAACTTGTCAGTAGAGAAAATGCCTTGAGAATTGATTTCACGAGACGGTCTACGACCCGTGAAGTGATCCATGACTCGTGGATGGTCTTATAGAAGTGGGCAGTGACAAATGACCTTTTAAGAAAACACTGGAAGGACTTACGAGACCTATAATACGAGTCGTAAAATGCCTTACGACTCGTGAACTCACTTTGTGAAAAGGACCTTAAGGGCAAAAATTTATCTAAGGCAAGGAGAAGTTTACGAGGGGACTTCCTGACTCGTGTAACATTTCACAGGTCATGAAGGGGATTTTGTAGAAAGTTCCAGTGGCCCATGTTTGGAGGACCCCTCATCCACGAGAGGTTCCATGACTCATGGAATGGTTCACCACCCGTAATTAGGGTTTCATGGACCGGTGTGGCCAAGTTTTTAAAAGGGGAAAAATCGACCTATCCTTCCTTTTGGCAATTAAACTATGTCGTATTACCCCTCTAAGATCCCCTTATTAGCCTTCTCAACCTTAATTCTCTCATTCCTCCTCTCTCAAAACTCTTCTAAGTCCCAAGCACTCTCAAGCCTCCTCCAAGGTCGCAAGTAAGAAGGCCAAGCTAGGGTTTCAGATTCTCACTATTTCCTTCAAGGTTTTCCACCCTATAAAGCAAGGTATGTGAGTTTCATTCATGGAGATTCTTTCACCCATGGAGCCAACCCTCTTCTCATTATCTGAGTCTCATGATTTTCTTTTAGGTGTGATAGTTATGCGTAAACTCTATTATGCATTATGTATACAAGTTAAGTTTGGGTCCTTCAAGTATTGACTAATTATGCATGAATATTTATTGAAGACTTATTCCATGACTTGATTTATGATTCTTGAAACCATGCATGTTATGAACCATGAAGATGATGAGTTTGAAGACGAATTTTATGATATTAAATTTGGATTTCTTTTTACTACATTGGTGGGTTAATTGATTTAATTTCTCAAGTGAAATGGATTTACATTCCTCCTGAGTATACTATTAAATTGCATGATTTTGGGTATGTATGCATTCACTCACCATGTTTGACTAAATTTACATGATGAAGATTGTTGCATAATTTACAAGGCAAGCATGTGATGATGATTATGTGGACTCCTAAGCATGTTTTGAACTCATGAAAAGTTCCTATGATTTATAAGAAAATGTTGAGTCCTTATGCTATATCCGACCCTTTTGAGAATGAATATTGTCTACATGAAGGGGTCAAGTATGATAAGTGTTATACCCTTATGTACTCATCAACGCTCACAAGAAGGGGTCAAGTTCATGAATGTTCCACCCTCTGCCACCAGAAGGGGTCAAGTTTATGAATATTTTTACCCTCTAGTGTAAGGTAATTGCTCACTCGTAGGGCTCAAGTTATGTGAATGAGCTACTCATGTCATGTTATCATGATTTTACAAGTCTTTTAAGCTAATATTTATGACTATGTTATGTATTCCGTGGGATTAGACTTAGCACCGAAGGATGCTTAAGGTAGGGGCTCGACCTAAGAGGTCCTTATACAAAGTTTTGGTCTCTTAACTATGTGCCACCATAGGTTTATGTTATGCTCCTTAAACGGGATTTTTACTAGTGGATCCATCTAGGTCAAGTTACCAACTATATAGGGTTAAGTTTGGTTTATCTTGGCAAGTAGACCACCTCTTTTTTGGTGGGAGGTCATGCATCAGAATTCCAAGTAGTAGCTCGCTTGGTTTTATATGTCGGTTACGATCTCCTCCCACATAAGCATGTATGTATGCTATGCAAGTTTGATTATCTCTATGCATATTTTTATTCAAGCACCACTCATGCATATCATATTGATCCATTATCTATTGACTATGATTATGCATCTTGTAATGTTATACTATGTTTCCTTGCTTGCATTGCACCCCACATACTTAGTATATTCCAAGTACTAACACATACTCTTTTGCCTACATGATCTCACCATATAGGGACCGGAGCTCCTATTTATCCTCCTCCACGTAGCTAGTCAGATTACTTGAAGACTTCCATGGTGAGTCCTCCATTATGGGGACATCTATTTTTCTTTCATGCTTAATTAAGTCTTATGTATTTCTGGATGTTTTCTAGTTGAGGGTGAGCCCAGAAGCATGTCTTGGCCCCCGTTTCGTCATGATAGAGGTGTTATTGGATATGACTATTATGCAATGAGCTCGACTTTTATTATGTCTTTATATTCTATGCGAGACTTTCCTTAGTCCCGTTTCTCCTAGAATTAATTTGTTACTTGTTATCTTATTTTTTTAATTTAAGCTTCTGCAACCAAGGATGTGTCAATGGTATGTAAAAGGATAGTTTGGGTTGCCTTCGGGTCTCCCATTTGCCGTGTCACGTCTAGGCCCTAGGCTTGGGTCGTGACAATAAACTTGAGAGTTCTTCCAAACAGTTCCAAAATCTAAATTTTCAGGTATGTAAGGATTATCAAAACATGGATTTTGTCCTTCTATGTGCCCCATAACCCTAATTGATGGAGTTATGAAGGAATTGAATTTCCAATAGATGGTTTTTGAAAGTTTTTCTTAAACTCTAATGTAATTCTATAAAATATTGCATGAACTACTATTTTTATGAATTAGGTGATTTTACTTATCTACATGAACCCTAGCATGAATTCTTGTTATTTTTACCTATTTTACTTAAAAGTGTATGCATGAGTATACAATTGAGCCCAATGAGACTATGAAGTCCCTAAATGTTATAACTCTACTTTTGTTTTTCCTGAATGATATGAGTAGAATGATATATGATAGAGTCCTTATGAGTTGAGAGATAAACTTTAAAAGAATGTAATTAAAGAGTTGATGGTAGATGTGATGAATTGAGTTGATAAGTGTCCAATGAGACTAGATGAATGAGCTAACCTTAGGGTTGATGTCTTATGAGCATAATGGGTTTTGGGAGGAGTATTGAGCACCGAATTGAGTGAGAGTAAGTCCAACTCAAATTCAATAACTACGTGGCTAGCGTAGGATAGGATTACACCGTAAAATTGTATATTTCCAAAATATCCCAAAAAGAGGACTTGATTTAGTATTGTGGATCCACTGATGGGATGTCCTTTACCTTATTGGATGGATGTGACAACGACATCACTTCGTTGTATCATCAATAGCTCATAGGTGATGGTTGTCGGTTAGAGAAACTCTTAAATAGGTCTTGATAGTACTCTGAGTGGATGGGATGAGATGGTATATGAATGGTCATTGTCTAAACTTTATTCTTACCTTAAACTTTTGACTTGATGACTGAGTTCTTTACTTCTTGAGTTGAGCTATTTGAGTTGATATTATTCTGCCTTTACATGTTTTATTCTTCCATTTGACATACTTGTACATTCCACGTACTGACGCCCATTTGAGCCTGCATCTTTTCATGATGCAGAGACATGTACTAGTGGTCATCAGTAGGTGCTCTGTTGAGGACCTATTTATATTCAGTTGATTGGTGAGTCCTCCCCTACTTTCGGAGGATGTCATATCTTATATTTTAGTTTTGAGTTTAGCTTTTCTATTTTATTTTGAGGTAGCCATGGACTTGTTATTGGCACCACTTAGTCAGATGTTTAGAGACTTCATAGACTAGACTATCGAGTTATGATTGGATGTTATGTTTGGCTAGTTTCTTTCACACTAGTCTTACTTAGTTGATGGATAGATTGTTTCGCCTTTGGCCTTGATTTTCATATTATCATTTTATGTCATTGAGTATTCTTGTTATTGATGTCTTCTGGTATTAGATTGTGATTGAACGAATGTGATAAAGCTGAGTGGCTCGCTTGGGGGCTAGCAATAGTCTTTGAGTTCCGGCCACGCCAAGGGTACCCTTATGGGGCATGACACAAGATTTGTTCATCCTACTGCAGACAAAGATTTTAAATTATATCAATCCTCATGTGTCAAGTGCTCTTACAACAAAGAAAGTCCTATTTTACACATGTATGAAACATTCAATTCAAGGACATTTTGCAAAATACGCTCATACTTAGAAGAATGTTCAATGCATGCAATTATGATACCATATGCTTGGACTTTATGTAAGTCTTTACTAATGTGAGAACATTTGGAATGAGACCATGTAAGACTTGTAATGCAGACTCAGGGGCTGATAGGATATTTATTTGGGATAAAGGTAACTTAATCTCTTCTTGAGCGTCATATTAAACTTGTGTTTTTAACAATTGATACACTCTTAATGCTTGATCCTCTTTGTTGTCCTTCTGTTTCGTGTTCTTTGAGACTTTATTTGCTGGAGATTTTTACCATTTTATCCCTTTCTTTTGTTTTTGTAACATTTTGTTCTTGTCTTTCCTTGACCTTGCAGAGGTATTGTCTTTTCAACATTTTTTTTTTCTTTTTTCTGTCTCTAGAAGTCATCTTTGAATTCTTGATTTTGAGACTTTTCAACTTTTTCCTGTAGCAATTTCACACTTGGATCTTTTCATCATTTGCACATTTTTGGTGCACTAAAGAAGGATGGGCCAAGAGAGGGATAGTGCATGTAAGAACTCAAAACAGTAACGACTAAGATGTGGTTGTCCAAAGAAAAGTCTTCAGGCTCAAAGTTTGAAAAACGAAGGATTAACGTCATTTTGCAGGATTTGGAAGACACAAACGGGTCAAAGAAGGCCTACAATTCTTTTTCAAACCAAACATTACTTAGGATTTTGCCTCAACAAACATTTAGACCAAGTTCTAGATCAACAATGCGATACAATTAAATTTTAATCTAATGCTCACCACACAATACACTTGAAACTATGAAGTTGGTTTTATTCTAATCTTGATTGCGTTGAAGAGAATTTTCAAGTATCACAAAACTATAATGAGATGTACCAAAAGAATCTATGGTTTACCACAAAATTAATTTTTTCATCTTATAAAATATTTCACATGTTTCGAACTATAATGATCCCAATTGACTTGAAGATATGACTTTTAAAATATGTACAATTGTTTTTTGATATTTTGAAAAAAAATGAATATCGAACCCAAGAAGGGTTGTCTATGTATCTCAAAGAATTGAGAATCAAGTACGCATAGTTCATGAAGATGTAGTATAAAATATGTATACAATTTGATTTTATTTTTTTTAAAACTAAAAAAGAAGAACCAAACCCAGAAAGAGTTGCCTACGTATCTCACGAAAATGAGAATCAGATACACGTAATTCGTAAAGATATGATATACAATGCATATTTTAAAAATAAGTAAATAATTAAATAAATTTGTTTAAAGAATAAATAACATAAATAAAAAGAAATTAATGAGTCATATTAAAAGGCAAATTATTTATTTATTTAATTAATAAAAAAAAGTCAAACAAAATATTCTTTTTTTAACAAATGTAAGATTAACAAAGTCAAAGACATTTATTGAATATAAAATTACATGCTAAATTAAAATATACACAAATTCAGAGTGGTATCTTACAAGTATGACATTTGAGTATAATCTTGGTAGAATTTTTGAGGACTTCTCAAAAATGAGTCCTCAAAAATTCTGTCCCAATTTCAACCTCAACAATATCTTTTCTTTTTTTTAACCTAAAAAAAATTCCATTTCCATAGTAATAAAATGAAAAGCTTACGGGGAATATGACCGAGCCATTTTGGTGTCTACGTATCCCGTTAAAATGAGAATTAGATCAATCTTAGTTCAAACATATATAACTCGCAAAAATATATTTCGAATAAAATATATGTATTTACACAAAATCAAATAAATATAAATGGAAGAAATGATGTAATATTTACACAAACAAATAATGTATAATGCATCATAATAAGCCTAACTATTAAAGAATGTGTATGTCGTTTCTACGTTCTATTGCTCCCCTAAAAATACATTATACAAATTATACAAATTATACAAATAAAATGAATTGGGATACAAAATGAGGGAAATGGTATACAAACAAAAATAATTCCTACGCAGGGGTACAACTCTAAACTATTTATGTACAATAAAATAAATTATACTACAAATTATAAAAATTCCAAACCCGAAGGGCAATAATACACACAACCCGACATACATATCCTATAATTCTATCAAAATGGTGTTCTAATAAGCCCAATACATCATAAATAGCGGACCAACTCAGACAAATACACCTAAATAAAGGATTTGATTCCGCTCTAGCCTAGGTTTACTAAGAATGATCTTTATTTAAAGTGGACCAGTGACCCAAGCGGACTACTTGGGTTGCGGAAGATAACTCTCACTTCGTGAGGGTACCTCGATAAACAATTTGAATTCAACGGATGCGACCCGCATAACCGTCATTTAATTAAGGAATAAAAAATACCAAGTGGTGGAAAGTATGCTATGCATGAAATAACAAACATATATAATGAAAAAAATAATAAATAAATAACAAATATAATATACGAAATAAACAACAAATATACAAGACAAAAATAAAATCTCCTCAATTTGAAAAAATGAATTCATAATGGTCAGAACCTCAAAATATCCTCAGTGGAGTCGTCATTCTATTGGCATCCCAAAGACGCAACATCGTGACAACTCGTAAAGAATAATTAAATTAAAGAATTTAAAGGGAAAAATAAATTAATTTTAGAGTTGTCACCTAATTTAAGGATAATTAGGAAATCAATTAATTATTTACAAAAGGTCTACGAACCAATTAGATCTGAGTAAGAGTTCAAGTTATTTGAAAGGGAATGTATTAACACCTTTCAGAATTCATAACTGTGGGTCCCAATTGAATTCATTTTATCAAATTGAGGAGGAGACAATATAATACAAGTATAAATAATCACAAAATATACACAAAGATAAAATAAATAATAATATGAGGAACAACCTAAAATTTGCCTAACGCCAACAATATATATACAATAATAATAAATTCGAATAAAAACAATAACTAAAAATAAAATCCATCTTATATACATGGAAGGCCTTGGAAATCGACGATAATTTCTTCATCGATCATTTTTAACAAATAATATATATAACTTAAACTAATATTTTTCGAATTTTAACATGTGAAAAATATGAATATAAACTAACTTTTTTCCATATTTTTAAATGGGGAGGCCTCGAAATCCGACAAATAGATTTTTCATTGGTCATTTTAACAAATAATATTTTTTATTTCAAAACATGAAAAATTTGCACAAACTAACAAAAGACTATATAAAATAATATATGCACAATCTATTAACAATGACCAAATAATAACAACTTAACAATATAATTCACTAAAATTCTTATATCTAGTAAAATCAAGAAACTAATATAAACAAAGACACAAACATGAAATGAAAAATTAAGAAACTAAATATTAATAGTTACTGTAGCAACCAACACTTTATGTATCACTTCATAACAATCACACAAACAAATAAACTACAAACTAATAATGATCCCTAAGCAATAAAGGGTAGCCATAACAAAATAAACATAATGAAACTTAACTCATACTCATAAACAGTAACAAAAAGTAACAACAACAAGAAACAAAGTAAACGAGACGGAAGAAAATTATCGATCTCAGCATTTAAAGCTTCAAATTATTGCTTGCCGGAGTTTGATTTTTGCCATAGTTCATTGAAGCTTGAGATACGCATCGTCGAATTTAAGAACAGTGAGTTTAGTCCTTTTTGACTTACCTCCGGTAACTAGATATATACTCATCTTTACAAATAGCCTCAAAAAATCTCTACAAATGCAAAGACACGAAGAAATAGAGAGTTCAAGAACACCCCAAAATTCCAAAATCAAAACTTTCTGGAAAGAGAAGTTTAAAGAGGGTGTGAAATTTTAATGGTTGTTGTAGTTTTCTGTTGTGGCTTCGGATAGTTGAAAAAAAGGAATTGTTTGAGCAGCGACTGCTGTTGGTGGTTTAGGGCTACTTTGTTGGTGGGTTTCTTGTTGGGGCTGGTTTTGACTATTGGGGGTTGCTTGCTGGAGGAAAGAGGGGGTTGTTCGGAGGTTTGGTGGAGTAAAACAATGAGAGAAATAAGGCTATTTTGGAGTGATTTCAGGTGTTTTTGGCGAGCGATTGTTGTTGTGGTGGTTCTGGTGGTTGGGTAGCTCGCAAACGATGGCATTTGGGGCTGGGTTTTGATTCATTTTCTTGTGCTATTTTTCGGTGGATTTGGATGAGTTTAGGTGTTGTTTGGTGGCAGAAATGTGGTTGGTGTTGTTGTTACTGATGGTTGCGTGGATGGAGCAAAGGGGTTGCAATGATGGTTGCCCGGCGACGTGACAGTGAGGGGAGAGGAAGAGGGTGGCGTCGGTGGAGTTGAGGGTGATGGGTGGAGGAGATGGATGCGACTGGTCGAAGGAGAAAGAGGAGGTAGGGATTCGTCAAATTCTGACGAGGAGGTCCGGCGTGACAGTGACAGATGGTGGAGTCCCTTCTAAACTAAAAAAAAAAATTGAAAATAATTAACTAACCCTACCTTGAATTTTTATCCACCCTCAATTATTGTACAATGTAAAGGTTATATATACACACCAAAATTTAATGGGCTAGAAATACGGGCTCAAATTGTGAGCCAATAACATGTCTATGTATAATTATATCTGGACAAGAAAAATGAATTATTATAGTGTGCTAAAATTTAAAATTAAACTAAATAGAATCTTAATATTTTAAAAAATAAGAGTAATTATCAAAAAAATAATCTAAAATTGCCAAAAGGATATTTTAAACTACTTAAAAAAATTGCAATACAAAAAATATGAACTTTTAAAAAGGTCAGGCCAAAATTAGGTGTAAACATACGTAACACATTTTTTTTTAATTAAATTCAGATATTCATTTAAACTTTTTTAATTTGTCCGCTTGATCTGCTACAAAATTAAAATTTAAAAGTTCTATATTGTTCATCCACGGTGAAAAAGTTCACCATTCATATCTTATCTGAATTAAAACTCAACTTTTGTTCAAATAATTATTTTTATTACACTGATTTTCTGAATTTATAAATTACATAAATAAATAAATTAAAATCCCAAAGCATAAAATCCATGTCCATAACTGCTTTCTCAGTTGATTCAAGAAATCTAATAATGTAAATAGATTTTGTACTAAGCTATTCTCCTTTCATATTTTATAGAAAATATAAACATGAAAATTCAATTTAAAGGATCATAAATAAAGCAACTAATTTTTTGGATTTTTAAAAAAAATTCTCTTGGAGCCTGTTAAGAAAATGAGCTTTTTAACCCAGTTCGAATAATTCTATTGTTGTGAGACTTTTGCAATATTGATTGGATTGATCTATGGGCCAAATTTAAAAATAATTAAAAATAATAAGAGTACAAACTCAAAGTTCATTTAAAAATTTTACATATTAAAATTTAGATACAAATTATGTTTTATAATATGTAATAGTAACACTAATACCATATAATATTGTTCTGTTGCTATCTGTTTTAATATTTTTAAATTATAATTTAATTTAAAAATTATAAAAGAATATAATTGTAAAAATGTGGATTGACTTGGCAAGAACCACATTTAGCTAGCTATTTTCTAGCTCAAAAAAATTGGGTCAGCCCAACCTGGCCCCCCATGTAACGCCCTTACTATTAAATCATGTACGCACTTTTAAAAGGGTGTTTCCTTGAGATAAAATCAACCCCTACTTCATAACTCTGTATCTCGAATTTGCATCATTAGAGGAATCGATTTTCTTGAATCGTCGAAAAGGAAAGGGGGAGGGCTGATCTTAGTATAATTTGGTTTAATTTTTATGAAACCTTATATATTATACAAGCTATCATAATATAACATTAAGGTTTGAAGACTAAAGAAAAGGATTGGAAAAAGGAGTTTTGGGCAGCCACCATTTCTTGGGCAACCCTAACT
>JBCEWC010002628.1:0-33504 GCA_038996855.1 Solanum aculeatissimum
ATTATATTCAAAGGGTGATTTGGTAAAATTACCCCTATCATTTACTACTTTTTAATCCCTGTGCCAAATCAATAGGGGCCAAGTAAAGTTGGACGTAGGGAGTATATTTCTATCATTAATAAGTGAAACAACCTTAGTACTACCAAGGATAGTTTTCAATAAATGTTATAAATTATTTATGTAAATATTACTTTTTCTCCCTATTTAATAGTCATTACACATGTTTCTACACGTATAACACCTGTCTCTTTGCATGTATCGTGTATGCTTTCACTTATTGTGAATAACAATATATAGAAAAAATAAAATTAGAAGTGCTAATAAATATTATTACACGTGTTTCTATGCATGTATCACTATGGCCTTCTCGTTCACTTGGAGAAATCTTCCTCGAGTTGTACTTTTGACTTTTACACTATTAAAAATTTCTTCCACTTTGTATTTCTTTTCACTAAAAATAAATTATAAATATAATTAAATAATAATTTAAAGAAAAATAATGAAAACACAATTTTATGCTCAATTGGTAGGGTCGACCGTCCACGTTCCATTTATTTTCAATCACCTAATTATTGTTGTATAGAAAATGACTTGCTCACTATTTCAAGGAGCTAAATATTTTTGTTTAATTTTTTCAGATAATTATTTGTCTAATTATTTGAAATCGTAGTACAACAATTTTTCAAAATATGTGATGGTGGTTGATTGAATAAATAATTTTTTTAAAGTAAGATTTTGTTTTAAAAAAAATTATAATTTAAAATTAACAAGCCATAAACGTCGACCCACCTGCCATCACTACCTTGCACTCAAAAGGCATATTATTTATATATGAAGTAATAACAACCACTTCTTTTTCTAAAGTAATCTAATGATATTGCTTTTCTCTTTCTTATTATTCCAACTAAATATTACAAAAATCAAGAATCACCAAAAAAAATAAAGAAAATGGCAAAATCTTATGAAAATGAACACCCAATTAAGGCATTTGGATGGGCAGCTACAGACACTTCTGGGGTTCTTTCTCCTTACAATTTTTCAAGAAGGTACAAAATTATTAATCGTGAAATTATACTGAATATGTTATTATTATGATTTAATTTGGATTGAGATGTGCGCAGGGTGACTGGCGAAAAAGATGTGCAGTTCAAAGTTTTGTATTGTGGAATTTGTCATACTGATCTTCATCAGATCAAGAATGACTGGGGAATCACTAAATATCCCATTATACCTGGGCAAGTTTACTGTTTTTTTAATTTATAGTTGAAATATTTTATTATGCATATATAAATAGGTAACAAAAATTTGTAGCATTTGTTTTTCAAGAAAGCCTACTTTTTTCTTATATTATCTGCTTTGATCTATGTTGTTCAGACTCTTCAAAGATATCTCGGGCGTGTATCGAATTCTACATGATTTGATATGGTGTTGCACTATTTTTAGAGGGTCTGGGTAACATAGATTTGCACTGTGTAGTTAGGAGTGACAATTGGACGGATTGGGTTAAATTTGAGTGGGTCATAATGGATCAAGACAACAAACGGGTCAAAACCCAAGTCAATCCGAATTTGCTTGGATCGTAATGAGTTGGGTTAAAACAGGTTAAGTAATGGGTATATAAAGCAGGTCAAGATCCAACCCGACCCAATTTTTACTAAGTTTCACTTATTTTATTTGTTCTTTTTCAACATTTTAGTACTTCATTAAATTATATTTTTCTTTATTCCAGCTTATATAAAACGTATCAAATTGAAAAAAATGTTTTAAAAATATTTTGACAAGATCTCTGTTAAGTCAATTCGACTTCCATATCATGATATCAACCCAATTTTAAATGGATTGAGCTAATAAATGGACGGATTATTAACCCGTCCAAACTTCAACGAGTTGGACGGATTGGATTTAATTTTGTCGTCCTATATGTAGTAAACAATTTTGAACCTCAAGAAGATTATGTAAGTGGAAATTGGAGGGATCACGGGGCGGTCGATTTCTCATACTAGTAAAACTCTGTTATGCTAATGCGTTGTTACTAACAAGTTATGCATTGGAGGTCAATATAGATTTGAGTTTATGAGAACAAAATTATGTCAATCTCAATTGATTTTTCAGGCATGAAATAGTTGGGGTGGTAACTGAGGTTGGTAACAAGGTAGACAAGTTTAACGTTGGAGACACAGTAGGCGTTGGATATGTAGTAGGATCATGTCTTGAATGTGAAAACTGTGTCAACGATCTTGAGAACTACTGTCCAGGTCAGATCTTGACAGCGAATGGTACTTATTCTGATGGAACCATCACTCACGGAGGTTACTCCGATCTCATGGTTGTCGATGAACATTTTGTTGTTCGTTGGCCAGAGAATTTGCCCATGGAAGCTGCTCCCCTGTTATGTGCAGGGGTCACAACTTATAGCCCTTTGAAATATTATGGACTTGACAAGCCTGGAATGCACATTGGTGTTGTTGGCCTTGGTGGACTTGGACATATGGCTGTGAAATTTGCAAAGGCTTTTGGTACCAAAGTTACTGTCATTAGTACATCTCTTAGTAAGAAAGACGAGGCAATCGAGCGTTTGGGTGCAGATTCATTTTTGGTCAGTCGTGACCCTGACCAAATGCAGGTTAGTCATGCATCCATCTTTTAAGCTTCAACCTCTAAAGAATAGTAATGCTAATTTTCGTTAGCAGGCTGCAAGGGGCTCACTTGATGGCATCATTGACACTGTGTCTGCAGTTCACCCTATTTTTCCTTTGCTTAATCTGTTGAAAACTAATGGGAAGCTTGTGATGGTTGGCGCGCCAGAAAAACCACTAGAGTTGCCTGTATTTCCCTTGATTTCAGGTACGTTTAGCATAGTACCTTATTCTTCGTTTCTAACATCTGCGTTTGATCTAATTGATAACTCGTGGAAATTAAAACAGGACGGAAGCTAGTGGCAGGGAGTTCGACAGGAGGGGTGAAGGAGATGCAAGAGATGGTAGATTTCGCGGCAAAGCATAACATAACACCAGATGTTGAAGTCGTGCCAATGGAGTACGTGAATACAGCGTTGGAGCGTCTCGTGAAATCGGACGTGAAGTATCGTTTTGTGCTTGACATTGGCAACACTTTGAACAAGTGTTAATATGGAGACATCTTGTTCTTGTTGTGTGTTTGTATTTTATGCAAGAAAAAATGGTTGTCTTAATGTATACATCTTTCTTTTGGACATGATAATATGTATTTGGTTTGTACTTATCTTGTGTTCAGTATTTAGATTAGAGTCCAATTAAATTTGAATTCATGTTTAGGAATCGCTAATATACGTAACATTGTCTCCAAAATAATTCACCAATAATTTTTATTTTAAGTAGACATTTTCTCCAAACCTTATATGCATGACAATCCATGATAAATTGAGCATTTTTTATGGAAAAATTATTTTACTTATAATATACTAAAATATAATATTGTGTATATGTAAATCAATATTTGCTTTTTAACACACATATATTAAAACGTGAAGCTTCTTAGCAAAATTTCTAACTTCTTATTAGAAATACCCTTTGTTTGCAAAACTCATATGATGTGAACACATGCTCCTCTCGAGAGGTTATATATAGTAGTGTTATATTTTTTTTAAAAGTATTTAAAATATAGATGTGTGAACCTACTTCAAAGTATTATATAATATGATAATGATCGGGTACACCTCTCTCTAGGTGAGGTAAAAAAATTTAAATCTTATATCTATTTTTTTTTTCTTTCTAAAGTTAGATAATGCCCCTCTAAGTGCTTATTAGTGGCACTTTTGGCATTTTGATTAATATTTTTTTCTTTTAATTTTTCAAAATTTCAAGTCTATCGAAAATTCCTAAAAAAATTAGCATTATAGATTTTTTCCATATAATTAGACCAAATGTGTATATTAAAATTAGTAGTACATGATGATAACATATAATAAATAGATTCAATCGATCTCAATACTTTCAACACTGAATATAGCTATAATTTTGGACCTATTCTTTTAAAAATTTAATAAATTTGATGATAACAACTTAAAGGTCAAATCGAATTTGCATCTTATAGACAATATATATACTTTTTTTTTTTTATAGTGAACTCATCCTATAAAATTAAACAATAAATTATTAAGATATAAAATTCATAAAAAAATAAAATAATTTGAACGTATTTTTAATTACTAACTCTTGATTTTTTCCTTTTTTGCCCTTAAGCCGCCCCTAAATTAACAAATATATATTTTTTATATTGCAGCCCTAGTAGTTGATTCTATTAAAAGAAAGAATATGTTCCAATTATTATTTAATGTGATTATTTTAAGCAATATTATTCTAAAATATTTGTCAAAATTGATTCTGTCAAATGACGTGGAATTACCTGCCAACAATAAAAATATCAAATAAAATAATTTCAATCATTTTAATTTTTAAAAAAATAATCATTAGGTGTACAATCAAATCTTCAATGTATAGAGTGTATTATAATGTATAATTCATATATAAATAATCTATATTATATAATTAATATATACTTTTCTATTTCGTTCATGACGTCAGCACGATGTCAACATAATTACTATGAATTAATCCTCTATGATACTAAGACGATATATTGATACCATATCGATATCATATAGAATGAGCTTAATCCTTTGCGATACTCTGTCGGTATATTGATATCGATATAGGATTGATTTTTTTAAAGAAATAATTAAAAAATATTAAATTCTAAATGAGTTGAAAATATATTATTTGTGATATTTCATCGGTATATTGACACCATTTCGATATCATATAGTGACTCTTTTTTTAAGAAATAAAACAATTAAGAGAAAATTATTAAAGTCACAAACTTATTTATTAAACTCTAAATTAGTAGAAAATATATTATTTGTGATATTTTGTCGGTATATTGATACTATATCGGTATCATATAGAATGAAGCTTAATTCTCTATAATACTATACTAGTATATTGATAATTTATTGGTATCATATAAGGTGGATGTTAATGCCATCGTGTGAATTTTAATAGTAGGGGACATAAATATAAAAGAATATACGAATACTAATAATTTACTTCGAAAGGGACATGAACTTAGTTTTTCCTTATTTATATGAAGTAACAAGTTAACAACCACTTCTTTTTCATAATACTCAAAAATCAAGAATCACCAAAAGGAAAAAATATGGAAAAAGCATATGAGAATGAACACCCAATTAAGGCATTTGGATGGGCAGCTACAGACACTTCTGGAATTCTTTCTCCATTTAATTTTTCAAGAAGGTACAAATTTATTAATTTTTTCAATTCATGAAATTACACTGAATACATTGTGATTAAAATTTAATTTGGATTGAGATGTGCGCAGGGTGACTGGTGAAAAAGATGTGCGGTTCAAAGTTATTTATTGTGGAATTTGTCATACTGATCTTCATCAAATCAAGAATGAATGGGGCATTACCAAATATCCCATCATACCAGGGCAAGTTTACTCTTTTTAATTTATCGTTGGTCACTCAGTTACTAATAGTTATTATCTCAAAGAATCGTATTTTTTCTTGATTTCATTTTTTTTTCAACAAAGAAAGTTTACTTTCTGAAATAATAACTATTAGTTGAGTGATCATCTGATAATCAAGTCGTATAGGGATAGTAAGTTATTTTTGTACTGTATTAAGTCAACAAGTTATGCATTGATTTTTCAGGCATGAAATAGTTGGGGTGATAACTGAGGTTGGTAACAAGGTAGACAAGTTTAACGTTGGAGACAAAATAGGTGTTGGATATGTAGTAGGATCATGTCTTGAATGTGAAAACTGTGTCAACGATCTTGAGAACTACTGTCCAGGTCAGATCTTGACAGCGAATGGTACTTATTCTGATGGAACCATCACTCACGGAGGTTACTCCGATCTCATGGTTGTCGATGAACATTTTGTTGTTCGTTGGCCAGAGAATTTGCCCATGGAAGCTGCTCCCCTGTTATGTGCAGGGGTCACAACTTATAGCCCTTTGAAATATTATGGACTTGACAAGCCTGGAATGCACATTGGTGTTGTTGGCCTTGGTGGACTTGGACATATGGCTGTGAAATTTGCTAAGGCTTTTGGTACAAAAGTTACTGTCATTAGTACATCTCTTAGTAAGAAAGACGAGGCAATTGAGCGTTTAGGCGCGGATTCATTTTTGGTCAGTCGTGACCCTGACCAAATGCAGGTTAGTTATGCATCCATCTTTTAAGCTTCAACTTCCAAATTTATGAAGCGAGTCATGTGATATAAGAATAGTAATGCTAATTTTCGTTAGCAGGCTGCAAGGGGCTCACTTGATGGCATCATTGACACTGTCTCTGCAGTTCACCCTATTTCTCCTTTGCTTGATTTGTTGAAAACTAATGGGAAGCTTGTGATGGTTGGCGCGCCAGAAAAACCACTAGAGTTGCCCGTATTTCCCTTGATTTTAGGTACGTTTTGCTTTGTTTCTAACATCTGCGTTTGATCTAATTGATAACTCATAATATGTAAATTATAACAGGACGGAAGCTAGTGGCAGGGAGTTCGACAGGAGGGGTGAAGGAGATGCAAGAGATGGTAGATTTCGCGGCAAAGCATAACATAACACCAGATGTTGAAGTCGTGCCAATGGAGTACGTGAATACAGCGTTGGAGCGCCTGGTGAAATCGGACGTGAAGTATCGTTTTGTGCTTGACATTGGCAACACTTTAAACCAGAGTTAATATGGAGACATCTTGTTCTTGTTGTGTGTTTGTATTTTGTGCAAGAAAAAATGGTTGTCTTTCCTTTTTACTACTCTTATTTTCCATTTTATATGACATGATAATAAGTAATGGTTTTGTACTGATGATGTAAAAAAATAATTATGCACCATCAATCATACGTCTCCTCAAATATGGAGTAACATTACAAACTTCACCTAACACGTGAAAAATTAAGTAGTGAAATGACGAATAACTGTGGTAAATTTAATAATTTCTGAATATTCATAATTTAAAGTCGTGATTGAGTTATATCTATTGAGATTTAGTTAGTTGTTTTTTTTTTTCTGAAAAAAAAGATAGTCATGTTGAAACCTATTTAAACAAGATATTTTTTTTTAAAGGATTCAATTATATTATTTCAATAGATGTTTGTTTTCCTCCCTTTTTTGGCTCGTTATTTCGTAAAATTATTTTTCTTGATTTGACCACGGTAACTGGCATTGTTCGGGGCTCGGGATAAACATTCTCGAAATATTATATCGAAGGGTCCGTAACGAGTCTGGCAAGAGGTCCAGGTGTCCCGGTGGGATTGGAGATGACCAGGTAGGATTTTATAGGCCAAGGAATAGGAAACAGGCAATTTCGAAAGTTTTTCGTGGGTGTTAGCCCACGATTCCAAGCGCTGCCAAAGCTTGGGGCCAACTTTTCAGAAAATTATACTGAGATTTTCGTAACGAGCCAGGAAAGAGGTCTAAGTGGTCTGGCAGTGTTGTAGATGGCCTGGAAGGATTTTATGGGGCAAGGAACAGAAAACAAGCGATTTAACAATTTTTCGTGGGTGTTAGCTCACGGTTCTTGGAGCTGCCCGAGGCTCCAGGCCAACTTTCTCGAAAAATTATACTGAAGGGTCCCTAACGAGCCAGGCAAGAGGCCCAGGTGGCTCGGTGGAATTGGAGATGGCCAGGTAGAATTTTATGGGTCAAGGAACAGGAAACAAGCGATTTGAGTAGTTTTTCGTGAGTGTTAGCCCACAGTTCCTGACGCTCCCGGGGCTCGGGGCCAACTTTTCCGAAAAATTATACTGAGGGGTCCGTAACGAGCCAGACAAGAAGCCCACGTGCTCTGGCAGGGTTGGAGATGGCCTAGTAGAATTTTATGGGCCAAGGAACAAGAAACAAGCGATTTGAGAAGTTTTTCGTGGGTGTTAGCCCAAGGTTCCTAGCGTTGCCCGGGGTTAGGCCAACTTTCCCAAAAAATTATATCGAGGGGTCCCTAACGAGCTAGGAAAGAGGTTCAGGTGTCCTGACGGGGTTGGAGATGGCCTAGTAGGATTTTAACAGTCAAGGAACAGGAAACATACTGGAGTTGACTTGGAACAAGGAACAGACAATTTTGACAGTTTTTCGTGGGTATTAGCCCACGGTTCCTGACATTGCACGGGGATCGGGGCCAACTTTCCTAAAAACTTATACCAAGGGATCCGTAACAAGTCCAGCAAGAGCCCCAGGTGGCCCAGCAGGGTTAGAGATCACCTAATAGGATTTTATGGGCCAAGGACAGGAAATAGGCGGTTTCAATAGTTTTTCTTGGGTGTTAGCCCACGATTCTTGATGCTGCCTGGGGCTCGGGGTCAACTTTCTCAAAAACTTATACCGAGGGGTCCGTAACGAGCCCGAAAATAGCGTAGGTGGCCCGGCGGGGTTGGAAATCGCCTGGTAGGATTTTATTTGCCAAGGAATAGGAAACAAGCGATTTCTACAATTTTTCGTAGGTGTTAGCCCACGATTTCTTGCACTACCTGGGGCTCGGGGCCATATTCATGAAAAATTATACCTAGAGTTTCGTAACAAGCCCGACAAGAGCCCCAGGTTGCCCGACGGGGCTGGAGATCGCCTAGTAGGATTTTTATGGGCCAATGAACAGGAAATTGGTAATTTCGACAGTTTTTCATGGTTGTTAACCCACGATTCATGGCGTTGCCAAGGGTTTGAGTCCAACTTTCTTAAAAATTATATCGAGGGGTCCATAACGAGCTCGGCTAGAGCTCCAGATGGCTCGATGGGGTTAGAGATAGCCTGGTAGGATTTTATTGGCCAAGAAATTGGAAACAAACAATTTCAATAGTTTTTCGTGGGTTTTAGCTCACGGTTCCTGGCGCTGCCCAGAACTCAGGGTCAACTTTTCAAAAAATTTATACCGAGGGATACATAACAAGGTCGGCAAGATCCCTAGGTGGCTTGGCGGGTTTGGAGATCGCTTGGTAGGATTTTATGGTCAAAGGAACAGGAAACAAGCAATTTTGACAGTTTTTTGTGGGTGTTAGCGCACGGTTCCTGGTGCTACCTTGGGATTGGGGCCAACTTTTTCAAAAAATTATACCCAGGGATCCATAACGAGCCCGCCAAGAGCCCCAGATGGTCCGACAGGGTTGGAGATCGCCTTGTAAGATTTTATCGGCCAAGGAACAGAAAAATATGCGATTTTGGCAGTTCTTCATGGGTGTTAGCCCACAGTTCCTTGCCCTGCTCAGGGCTCGGGGCCAAATTTCTCAAAAAATTATATCGAGGAGTCTATAACGAGTCTAGCAAGAGCCCCAGGTGGCCCGGCGGGGTTAGAGATCACTTAGTAGGATTTTATGGGACAAGGAATAGGAAAACGACGATTACGATAGTTTTTCGTGGGTGTTAGCCCATAGTTCCTGGGCTGCTCGAGGCTCGAGGCCAACTTTCCCAAAAAATTGTATCGAGGGATCTGTAACGAGCCCGAAAATAGCCCTAGGTGGCCCAGCAGGGTTTGAGATCGCCTGGTCAGATTTTATGGGCCAAGGAACAGGAAACAAGTGATTTCGATAGTTTTTCGTGGGTGTTAGCCCACGATTTCTGGCACTGCCCGATGACACTTAACAATGCCTGGTATCATTTTATGTGCCAAGGAAATAAGTAATTTTGAAAGTTTTTCGTGGGTGTTAGCCCACAGATTCTGGGCCTATCGAGGCGGCCTATCTTTCTCGATAAATTATACCAACCCGTCCATAATGAGCCCACCAAGAGTTCTAATAGGTCCGACAGCGTTGAATGATGTCTGGTAGAATTTATGGGCCATGGAACAGGAAATAGATAATTTCGTCAATTTTTCTTAGGTGTTTGCCCACAGATTATGGGGTTGCCAGGGCTCCATGCCCATTTTTTCCTAAAAATTATACCAACCCGTCCGTAACGAGCCCTCCAAGAGTCCCAGTAGGCCCGACGGCCCCGGACAATGTCTGGTAGCATTTTATTGGCCAAAGAATAGGAAATAGGCGATTTTGAAAGTTTTTTTTATTGTGTTAGCCTAGCGATTGTGGGGTTTTTTAAAAAAAATTGGGGGTAGGGGAAGGAAAAACGTGGAGGAGAATTACAATGTGGGAATTGAACCCTTACCAACAAGGTGGGAGTTTAGGTAGTCAACCAACTGAGCTACTAAGATTCCCAGAGATTGTGGGGTTGTTGGGGCTTCGGGCTTATTTTTCCCAAAAGATTATACCAACTTGTCCGTAATGAGCCCTCCAAGAGTCCCAGTAGGCCCGAGGGAGCGGGACAATGCCTGGTAGCATTTTATGCGCCATGGAATAGGAAACAGACGATTTTGACAATTTTTCGTGGCTGGTAGCCCACAAATTCTTGGTCTGTCGTGGCTGCGGGCCCATGTTTCTCGATAAATTATACCAACCTGTCCGTAACGAGCTTGTCAAGGGTCCCAATAGGCCCGACAACACCAAACGACATCTGGTAGCATTTTATGAGCCAAGGAATAAGAAACAAGTGATTTCAGCAAAAAAATTTTAGGTGTTAGCCCACGAGTTCTGGGTCACCGGTGATCTTGGCCCATTTTTCCCAAAAATTATACCAACTCGTCCGTAACGAGCCCACCAAGAGTCCCAGTAGGCCCGATGGCGTCGTACGACGCCTAGTAGCATGTGCCAAGAAATAAGAAATAAGCGATTTCTGAAGTTTCTCGTGGGTGTTAGCCCGCAATTTTGTAAACATCAAATATGAATAAATAATTCTTTATAATTAAATTTAAATTTTGAATATTAACTAATTTTTATCCTTTACGTGCTATCACAATGTCTTGTTTTTTTGTCTTAAAAAATACAAATAAAAGGACGAAAAAAAGAAGGAAAAAAAAAGGGCAATAACTCGACAAAAAAAAAGTGTGAATATGTCGAAAAATTGCAACTATTAATATGTCCAAATTTCACACATATTTTTCCTCTTTTTTTAATTATACTTTTTACATTATCTACGTGGTTCTTCTTTAGCCACTATATTTAACTTTAAAAAGTTTTTCACATTTGGAAAGCTTTTCTAGAATTTTTCCTTTTTTTTATGCAATTTAAGGAAAAAAATAATTAATATCATTTGACATTTTTCGATTTTTTTTATATTCTCCTAAGAAATTAAAAAAATGTTTATGCAAAAAGGAAAAAAGTTCAGTAAACAAACATATTTATTTTTTTAATTTTTTTAAAAAGTACTTAATTGTTTGCCTTGTTAAAAAATGAAAAAAAATCTCGTATTGATAGTTAATGAAATAAGCGATCTTTTTATAAAGTTTGACCAACTCTTTTTTTGAGCTAACTTAATTTTACATGATATCATAACAGAATCTTTCTCATTAATGTCTTAACAAAAATCATATACAAAATTATATAAACCGACAAACTTTGATATTTTCATTTAATGTCCCTTGAGCGTTTTAAATCTGACTAATTTAAATTTCCATTCCAAAATTTTATTTTGGGAGATAAACCTCTTACCTTCTAAAAAGTCCTGCAAATTTGGACTGAAATACAAGTCAAAATCCAATTTGTTTTGAGTAATTAATTTTTTTTCTTTTTTTGGTTTTGTTTAAGTAATTAAAATTTTCCACCTCATTGATCACGTCACCCATTTTACACTCAAAATGCTATAAATAGGGATCACAACAACTCATTTTTATACTACAAAAAAATATTTTTATATTTCAAACGAAAAAAAATCGATTTAAAAATGGCAAAATCTTATGAAAATGAACACCCAATTAAGGCATTTGGATGGGCAGCTACAGACACTTCTGGGGTTCTTTCTCCTTTCAATTTTTCAAGAAGGTACAAAAAAATTTTTAATTCAATTCTTGAAATTTTGATTGATTTTATTTTATTTATTTATTTATTTGCATTATTGTTGCAGGGTGACAGGTGAAAATGATGTGCAATTTAAAGTTATGTACTGTGGAATTTGTCATTCTGATCTTCATCAACTCAAGAATGAGTGGGGTAATAGCAAGTACCCCATTGTGCCTGGGTAAATTTTTTTTAACTTTTTATGTTGTGGTGAAGTTGGAATTTTTACTAACGAGATTTAAAATATAAAGGTATAAAAAAGTTATCGGAATTCATCATCTACTATATATATATATAAGTAATTTGTTGGCGAATGAACCCCTTTACGCTCCCCTGCCTGTGATTTAATTGAGTAGTTTTCGTGTTTTCTAAATAAAGGATTTTGAGGTAATAATATAATTGTCGCTATTTGCTAAATATTTTTAGCGACTCTTGATGCAATGACATCCTCAAATTGTCGCTTAATATTTTTGTGACAATAAAAAGAACATTATTGTTATTAAATGTCTCTTTTCTTATAGCGTCACATTATAGTTTGGATATGAAAGCAATCCTGATTTGGTTCTTAGTCTATTTTTGGCTATTTCAAGACTGGTTTTTCATGAAAATAATACCCCTTTGGGGTGGCTCAGATGGTTTGGCATGGGAATTTCATAATACAGGTCTCAAGTTCTATCCCCCTTGCCTCTGAGTCGCGACGACAAAGGGGCGTCCTTTTGAGTCGAGCTCGTTGCACCAGACTTGTCTGGTATTAGTTACCTCTCCTGTGTGGTTGATGAGCATGGGTTCCCAAAAAATTAGCTTAGCTGTTTTAAGCTTTTGATGCCTTTGTAAATCCTTGGTTTCAAATGTTATTGCAGGCATGAGGTTGTTGGCGTTGTAACCGAGGTCGGTAGCAAGGTTGAAAAATTTAAGGTTGGAGACAAAGTAGGTGTTGGATGTATGGTTGGATCATGTCGAAAATGTGAGAATTGTAGCATTGATCTCGAGAATTACTGCCCTCGTCAGATTCCTACCTACAATAGCTATAGCCAAGATGGAACCCTCACATTTGGAGGTTACTCTGATATCATGGTATCTGATGAGCATTTTGTGGTACGTTGGCCTGAAAACTTGTCAATGGACGCTGCTCCCCTGTTATGTGCAGGGATCACAACGTATAGCCCGATGAAATATTTTGGACTCGATAAGCCTGGAATGCACATTGGTGTCGTTGGCCTTGGAGGGCTTGGACATATGGCTGTGAAATTCGCTAAGGCGTTTGGATCCAAAGTGACTGTCATTAGTACATCTGCTAGTAAGAAGCAAGAAGCAATTGAGCGTTTGGGCGCTGATTCTTTCTTGATCAGTCGCGATCCTGAGCAGATGAAGGTGAATATAACAACTTGGACATTCTTGATTTGAATTATATCATTATCATTGAATTGATCGTGTCTTAAACATGCCCCTGTCTGATTCTTGTCTGAGTGCGTGACAATCTCATCTAAAAATTTAAGTCGTTATGGAGGCTAACCTTCTGTTTATTCATTTTATCTATACGAACAGGCTGCAATGAGCACATTGGATGGGATCATCGACACTGTTTCCGCAGTGCACCCTATGCTTCCATTGCTTATGTTAATGAAATCTCATGGTAAGCTTGTTATGGTTGGTGCACCAGAAAAACCAGTGGAATTGCCTGTGTTTCCTATGCTTTCAGGTAAGTATACATACTTTTCTTTACGCACAATTTCAAAAAGTTTAGTACATCAGACTGTCCCTTTTCTAAAGTACGTGAAAAACAGGAAGGAAGCTAATCGCGGGAAGTCTCATAGGAGGGATGAAAGAGACACAAGAAATGTTAGATTTCGCGGCAAAACATAACATAACACCAGATATTGAAATCGTGCCAATGGACTACGTGAACACTGCGATGGATCGTCTTCTGAAATCTGACGTGAAGTATCGTTTCGTGCTCGACGTTGCCAAGACATTGAACGAGAAATGACAATGGAAGTTTCAATTATTTGTGTTTGATTTGTTAGCCTATCAGCTTAAAGTTTGAAGCACTGTTACTACAGCTTAAAATTCCCAGAAATAAATTTCCTTTAGTAGTTTCAAGTTAATGTGGTTTTTCCACCGTCTGGAGCCCGTGGAGCCCCGATTAAATTTAGATCGCGCACTGCAGGGCCCATTCCGGGGTGGCGCTCCCAACAGGATTTTTTCCATTCCAAAGGCTTGAACCCGAGACCTCTAGTTAAGGGTGAAACACTCCGTGCCTCACAACTCATATTGGTGAAATAATTAAGTCTTAATTTTGTATTTTATATGGTTTGGACTTATTCTATCTTGACATCAAAAACTTAGGTGAATAAACCATATTTAGAAAATATAATTATTTATAGCTATATAATTTTAATACATAATATGGGGTTTTTTTATACCAAAACAAACCTAATATATTTAAGACACTTATAATATATTTATATGCAAAATTACTTTTATACATTTACATGTGTGATTCATTTTTAATACATAATAATTTTTTTTTTATAAAACAAGTATAATACATATATAATCCATTTTTAATACATAATATAATTTATATAAATGATAAAAAAAATTTAAAATATAATATCTAGATAATAAATAACAATATATATTTAAAAACAATAAATATTTTATATAAAAAAAACTCAAAAAAAGTAATTACCCCGTTCGAAAACCAGCTACGTAGAAAATGGGCCAAAAAGACTCCAAAATTGGGCCAAGTAATTACCCCGTTCGAATATGTGAGTGGCATTCTTTTAAAACATAGTCAATTCTTTAAAATTTAACCACACGATAACGAGTAAAAAAGAACTGTTTAAAGTTTTAACCGCTTCAAATATTTATTTTATGTAAAAGCAAAATCTTATGAATTAACATTCTTAAAAAACTCTAATTGGAATTAAAAATCATTAAAAAGATAAGCTATAGAAGGTCAAGACTATTTTTCTAATATATATAATTAAAAGTTAAATATCTTTGGATTAATTAAAATTATGGTATTCCAGAACCATAGCTAAAATAATTTATTTTTATAATCTATTATTAAATAAAATTAGCAATTAATTTTACTATTTTGCAACAAAATTTATCAATCACTAATTCTTACTTTTTCAATAAAATCATAACACCAAAACTTAACCAACACATCAAAAAAGCAAAGAAAAATGGGAATATTGCAAATTAAAATTAAGTAAATTTTAATGTAAAATTAAGAAAGACTAGAGTTTAGATCTCACCATTGGAAAAGCAGATCTGCATATACACTATCCTTCGAAATAAGTCATAATACACATACAAACCTGAATCGACAAATATTAGATATTTGTCGATTCAGGTGTGTTTGCGAACTTTGACGTATACCAAAATTCTGAGGATAAAAAGATGAACAAAAATGTGTATGAATTGATGTAGCCTTCAAAAAGTTGCTAGTGTTTTTATAGATTTATTGGGTAATGTTAAAGAAAATCTTGGCCATTGAATTTATACCCAAATAAGAATATTTTGGAGGCTGTGTTTACATTACTAAAAAAAACCCTAGTTATGGGTAATTACATTTGTAGCCCTTTGAAGTATGACATAGTTTCGATACGAACCTGAACCGACATATGTATTATATATGATCATCCAAAAATGAAGCCAACTCACGTATGTCGGATCCTTCAAAATTGATATATTTTTGAGGATTTAACATGAGGGCACAATATTTTTGAATGATTTGAACAACATTCATATATTGTCGATTCAGGTGCGTATCGAAACTTTGACATACAAAGGTAATAAATCAAAAAAAAAAATGCATATGAGTTTTATGAATGAATCTTCAAAAAAGTTTTGAGGTATATATATATAGGATATAATGAAATTATTCATTGTAATAAGCTTGGAGGCTGGGTGTATAAGATTTAGAAAACCCTAGTTTTATGAAATTACATTATAGCCCTCTTAGATATTTATCTTATGACATTATTGACCTTGATGTATTCATGTTGGGCATTTTATTATTTAATCTTACAAGAAAATAATAAATAAAATTTACTTATTTGAGAAATTGTAAATAACTAAATAAGTCTTAACTAATACTTGCATAATTAATTAATTATACGCTTTTCTTTATACTTTGAACTAGTTTAGTACACGTATTTTGCACGCACACACGCACGTACCGCGTTAATTAGTAAAAAGTGTATAAATATATAAATGGAACAAATGCATAATAAAGAAAATTTACTTATTTGACAAATTCTAGATAAGTCTTAACTAATATTCACATAATTAATTAATTATACGCTCTTCTTTATAGTTTGAACTAGTTTAGTAGACGTGTTTTGCACGCACGTACCTATTGCGTCAATTAATAAAAAGTATATAAAAATGAATAAATTATTACGTGTGTAACGTATATAATTAAGCACACAACTTTCGATAGTTACGTAAATATTACTATCTCGTGATGCAAATCAAGTCCATTCTATTTGATAATAACAGTAGAGAAAATAATTGAATGTACTTTTTATTCTATATATGTGTCTTTTTTTCCTCGTCCGGTGTTCAATGTTTGCAATGGAGCTTCGACTAAATTTGAGTCGCACACTATAGGACTCATTTAGGGGTAGAGCTTCTTACAAGATTTTCTCCGAGACCTATTATTAAGAATGAAACAGTCCCACCACAACACCACAACCCATGTTGATAATTCTATGTTCTTCTAGTGTTTAAGGGAAAGAATATCTTAGTTTACCATTGAGTTTTAAATTCAGAGAAAATAACCAAAATAGTCCATAATGTATGGGTAATACTTTATTTTGATCCTTAATATATTTCACTTGACTGAAATCGTCCTTAATGTATACCAAAGGTGTTCATGACGGTATAATATAACTTGTCAAAAATCATAGAAAGTATACATTGGCGATACAATATAGACTACTTATACATGTGTTGTACACTGAATATACATTATGATACACTCAAAATTGAATATAGCTTGACTATACATGAAATATATACTAATTATACATACATATACAACAAGTGACTATTTTTTTTATAATTATTTTGGCCAAACAGTCATACACTGTAATTGTCCCTAATTTTTTTCTCTTACTTGTCTATTTTAGCAAATCAAAAGAAATTTATTATTTTCTTTCAATATTAAGTTTGTTTTAAATAACTACATAAGTATAACTTGTCAAATTTAAATTTTCAAACTTTTTTGTTTTTGGTTTTTTTCTTTTTTTTAGGTGACTTTAATTTTTAATTAACTTTATTTGGAGAAAAAAAATGATGAAATCTTATGAAACTGAGCACCCAATGAAAGCCTTTGGATGGGCAGCTAGAGACACTTGTGGGGTTCTTTCTCCTTTCAACTTCTCAAGAAGGTCTGTGTTTTTTTCGTTCAATATCTAATATTTGTATTAGAGTTTGAGAATGTTTGAGTTGTACGTCTAATTTTACGAGCGATATTATCAACAAAAATTTTCATTCCCAAAAATGCAAACTCGAACTCAGTTAAGGACCACAACCCGTATTAATATACCTTTTCTTTTTTAAAATATAGGTGGTATTTAAATTAAATTTGTGTTTACTGTTTGACTTTTTAATTTTGTACGTAATATGTAGTTGAGATATGATTTTCACTAAAAAAATCATCATATGTAAAAATTGACCTTGTATATATAATATTTCTATGAAAGAGGGTTTGGATGATTCCATTCCACCCCTCTAGCTCCGCTCTTGATTATTAACACCATAGTGTTTTAAAATTGAGGTATTTTTGCATATAATCACTCAAAAATATTTTAATTATGCTTCATAACTATAGTTTGGATAATTACATTTTGTAACTATAGTTATAGCAGTATTTGTACAATTTATATTTTTTGTATAACGTTTGTATATTTTGTTAGACAATTCATGCACAAAGTTTGTATAATTCGTTATACAATTCACAGTGTTTGTATATTTCGCTATATAATTTGATTCACGCACAACTTTTGTATAATTGCGCACAACATTTGCATAAATCACGCGAATTATACAAAACTCAAATGTAATTACAGTTAAAATATTTTTCACGAGCCGTAATTAATTCAAACTATAACTATATTAGCTAATTAACTAGTATATTTATTATCCGCGTAATTTTTCCTTACTCTTTTTTTTTTTGTGAGTGTGCAGGGCTACTGGGGCACTTCCAAGTATCCTATTGTGCCTGGGTAAATAAATTATTTTCCATTCTAAATATACTTGCAGAATATTTTAATCATGGAAAATATATTAATTAGGGTAATTAAGAAAGGAAAATCTTTTGTTAAATTTAATCGGAGCTTCAATGTAGGCTTTGAATATTGAGCGGGACTTCCCTTCTAACAAACTTGTGACCAAACTATTCTTTCGAGAGTAATGTAGACCTTTCATCAAAATAACTCCAAAACTAAAAAAAATTTATAATAAAAAAGCTCATTGCAGAGATGGACTCAAAATTAAGAAAAATTGAACCCCTCATCAAGAAGTAATAAATTTCTCACTATAAATTTTAGTTTATGTAAAAGTTACTAGATCTTTTAAACCCCACGTTTCAAAATTCTAAATTCGTCCTCACCTTTATATGTATATCAGTGGACAGTATTATTATTTGTGCCTACCTAATAATAATTGTACTTTTGACATTTTATGTTGTCATCATAAATTCACATGTTTTTTAATACAACCTTACATGTGTTATATAACCCTATCGTTTCGACATTTTTGTGAGGAAGGGACCTTATTTAATAGGGCAATTCAAAGAAGACAACAAGAACAATACTATATGTTTAAAATATCAACTTTAGTTGAATTTGAGTGGACTATATTCAGACAACATTTTAGACAATGTGAAGGTGGGGGACAATGTAGGTAGGTGTTTGGGGTCTAGTAGGATCATGCCGAACGTACGTACCGTGTCAATTAATAAAAAGTATATAAAAATGAATATGTGTGTAACGTATATCATTGAGCACAATACTTTAAATAGTTACGTAAATATTACTATCTCATATCATCAAGTTTATAAATATGTCATTTTTTTTATTCCTATCTCAGGATGCAAATCAATTTCATCTTATTTGACAATAACAATAGAGAAAATAATTGAATGTACTTAATTCTTATTCTATATATATCTTTTTTTTTCCTTATTCGGTGTTCGGTATCTGCATTAAAGTTCCGACTAAATTTGAATCGCACACTATAAGACTCATTTACGTGTAGAGCTTCTTACAAGATTAAACCTCTTATTAAGAATGAAGCAATCTCACCACTACACCACAATCTATGTTGATAATTATATGTTCTTCTAGTGTTTAAGGGAAATAATAACTTAAGTTTATCATTGAGTTTTAAATTCAGAGAAAATGATCGAAATGGTCCATAATGTATGGGTAACGCTATATTTTGGTCCTTAATATATTTCACTTGATTGAAATGGTCTTTAATATATAGCGAAGGTGTTTATGACTATATAATATAACTTGTCAAAAATCATAGAAAGTATATATACATTGGTGATACAATATTGTAGACTACTTATACATGCGCTATACACTGAATATACATTACGATACACTCAAAACTGAATATAGTTTAACTATACATGAAATATACACTAATTATACATGCATATAAAGCGAGTGACTATTTTCTTTCTCTTTTTTTTTTGCACATTTTTGTCTTTCGTTATATTTAGAAATGATTGGACTAAACAACCAACATCTCCAATATGTGGCTAGCTTTTATAAATATGGCCACTTTGTTCTAATTTTGTTCACATTTCTTCTAATTCAACTTTTTTGTTTTCTTTCTTTTTTAGGTGACCTTTACTATTTGGAGAAAAAAAAATGATGAAATCTTATGAAACTGAGCACCCAATGAAAGCCTTTGGATGGGCAGCTAGAGACACTTCTGGGGTTCTTTCTCCTTTCAACTTCTCAAGAAGGTATGTGTTTTTTTGATTGAGTGTTGGATATTCGTATTAGAGTTTGAGAATGTATGAGTTGTATGTCTATTTTTTACGAGCAATGCTATCAACAAAACTTTTCTTTCCTAAAAATGCAAACTCAAACTTGGTTAAGGACCACCGTAGTAACATACCTTTTCTTTTTTAAAATATAGGTGGTATTTAAATCAATTTTGTGTTTACTGTTTAACTTTTTAATTTTGTACGTAGTACGTAGTTAAGACATGATTTTCACTAAAAAAATTCATCATACGTAAAAATTGACCTGGTATATATAATATTTTTAGGAAAGAGGGTTTGGATGATCCCATTCCATCCCTCTAGCTCCGCTCTTGATTATTAACGTCATAGGATTTTTAAATCGAGGAATTTTTGCTTATAGTCACTTAAAAATATCTTAATTATGCTTCATAACTATAGTTTGGATAATTACATTTTGTAGCTATAGTTATATCAGTGTTTGTATAGTTCGCACAATATTTGTATACGTTTGTATAATTCGCTATACAATTCGCAGTTTTTGTATAGCGTTTGTATATTTCGCTATACAATTCATGCACATCGTTTGTATAATTCATTCGCTATACAATTCGCAGTTTTTGTATAGCGTTTGTATATTTCGCTATACAATTCACAGTGTTTGTATATTTCGCTATACAATTTGATTCGCGCACAACTTTTGTATAATCGTGCATAACATTTGTATAAATCGCACGAATTATACAAAACTCAAACTGTAATTACAGTTAAATGTTTGCCATGAGCCATAATTAATTCAAACTATAACTATGTGAACTAATTAACAAGTATATGTTTATTTATCCGCGTAATTTTTCCTTACTCTTTTTTTTTTTTTTTTGTGTGTGCAGGCTTACTGGGGAGAATGATGTACAATTCAAAGTGTTATATTGTGGAATTTGTCACTCAGATCTTCATATGGTCAAAAATGAATGGGGCACTTCCAAGTATCCTATTGTACCTGGGTAAATAAATTATTTTCCATTCTAAATATACTTAGCACAATATTTTAATCATGGAAAATATATTAATTAGGGTAATTAAGAAAGGGAAATTTTTTGTTAAATTTAATCGGAGCTTCAATGTGGACTTCAAATATTGAGCGGGCCGGGACTTTCCTTCTATGAAACTTGTGACCAAAATATTCTTTCTAGAGTAATGTACACCTTTCATCAAAATAACTCCAAAACTAAAAACAACAAAAATAAAATGGACCACTGTTCATACGATAGTTAAAGATCCTTAATCAAAATTCTTGAATTTAAATTTTTGAGAATTAAAATAAAAATTGTTGAAAATATCGCCCAAAAAATAGGCATTGCAATGTGCAAATCCAACTTTAGTTTTGAAACAGATCTCAATTTTTTAAATGAAAAAGCTCATTGCAAAGACGGAGTCCAAATTAAGAAAAATTGAACCCCTCACTACAAATTTTAGTTTTATGTAAAAATTACTAGATCTTTTAAACCCCACATTTCAAAATTCTGAATTTGTCCTCACATCAACTGAAAAACGAAACAAACTAAAATAGCCCTACTATGACATCAACTTACAATGGAGGACTTTGGACAGTGGACAGTATTATTATTTGTGTCTACCTTATAATAATTGTACTTTTGACATTTTATGTTGTACTACCTAACATGTGTTATATAAACCCTATTGGTTCTGACATTTTTATAAGGACGGGACCATTTAATTTGAGTGAACTAGGTTCAAAGTTCAAACAACATTATTACATGTATTTTTACAGGCACGAGATGGTGGGTGTGGTAACCGAGGTTGGTATCAATGTAGACAAAGTGAAGGTGGGGGACAATGTAGGTGTCGGGGTACTCGTAGGATCATGTCGAAAATGTGACAGTTGTACCAATGATCTCGAACAATACTGTTCTAGTCGAAAATCCACGTATGGTAAAATTTACTATGACGGAACCACCACATACGGAGGCTACTCCGATGTCATGGTGGCCAACCAACATTTTGTGTTTCGGTGGCCGGAGAATTTACCCATGGAAGCTGCCCCATTGTTGTGTGCTGGGATCACAACATATAGCCCATTGAAATATTTTGGGCTTGATAAGCCTGGATTGAACATTGGTGTTGTGGGCCTTGGTGGGCTGGGCCATATGGCTGTGAAATTTGCAAAGGCTTTTGGATGCAATGTGACTATTATTAGTACTTCTATTAATAAGAAGGATGAAGCTATTAATCATCTTGGTGCTAATTCATTTTTGCTAAGTCTTGATCAAGAACAAATGCAGGTATTTTTTATTCTTGAAAATTATGATTATTATATAAGTAGTGTCTGAGTAGATACTGTTACTTTCTCTTGAATCATAGTATTATTATTTGATTAGATTATCGAATCTTTTATTTCTATTGAGATTTCTTCAATGTTCAATTCTATACACGGTTGATCTAGGTTAGAAACAGACCTACTACTTTTAACTAATTTAACACCTCAATAGAACTAGGGATGTTTCGAGTTAGGTTACGTTGTTTAATTCGCTTATTAAAATGACATGTGAGCTAGGGTTGAGTCATCAATGTGTCGGTCAATCTGAGCTATTATATTGATCTCTTCGATCATTTTAAATTTGTTTGTACGATTTGACTTGGCACGGGCTTTAGAAAGTAAATCAGTAAGATTTTTAAATCTTAGAGTCTTAAACTAATTTCAAACGTTGAAATTAAAAAGTCGTCAATAAGAAAAATAGATATTTATATTTAAAATGGACTAAACACGAAAGCTAGACAAACAAACTAAAAACTGAGGGAGTATGATATATCATAATTTAAGAAATTAGAAAAAACAAAACATTATATTCAAGAAAAATTAATGACAAATAAGAACTTCTCACTTCTTGTCAAATAGGAAAGTAAAGGTCTTGTAGTGGGGTAGAAGGTTAGACGACCAGTAGGGGTAGGATGATATTTGGCCTTGTGATATAGTAGGTTAGTAGAGGTAGTCGAGTCTTTATATATTGTATTGTTATTGTCCGTCATTTATTTTGTTACTTTTATTGACTTTAAAAATTAGCATTTGTTTTCCACTCTAGTTGTTTTGTTTCATATTTAATATTTTTTGCTTTTGGGGATATATAATATTTTTGAGATAAGGGTCTTTCGGAAACAATCTTCTATCTCTATGAAGTAGTGGTAAGATTTGTGTACATTTTACCCTCCCCAAACCCCACTTATGAGCATAAATATATTTTTTTTAATTATTTATTATTATTATTATTATTATTATTATTTTGCAGGCTGCAAAAAACACATTGGATGGAATTATAGATACTGTTTCAGCACAACATCCAATTTCTCCATTGCTCAATATATTAAAGCCTCATGGAAAGCTTGTAATGGTTGGTGCACCACCAAAGCCACTTGATATGCCAGTTAACCCCTTGCTTTCTGGTAAAACAAATCTTTAATATATCTTCTTGGCGGAATACATCGATAATCTCATTAACAAAATTTATTTAGATACTTGAATTATATATTGCATGTCTCAATTGAACGTTCAGACAAATAATACAACTAATTATTAATATTAGATACTTTTGACTCAAAAAGTTGAAAGTCTATATATATGCGTGTGTTTTCAAGCGTCAATCACATAGCTAAGTATAATCAGTATCACTTCTTTTAATTATATATGCATCAGACTGAATAAGTCTGATGTATATAATCAAAGGAGATCGATGATATTTTATACAATTAACTTATCTATAAAATAGGCCTTAAAATATATGCAAAAGTTTTTCTAAAATTTGAACCGATAATATGAATAGTCTATCATGTGTTCAGATACAAATTAGAACATGTCATAGTTCGAGTATCTACATGAAATTTATTGGAACGTTTAAGGACTGATGATGTATTCCTTCAATATTTCAGGTAGGAAAATAATAGGAGGAAGCATGATTGGAGGAATGAAAGAGACACAAGAAATGCTTGATTTTGCAGCTAAACATAATATTACACCTGAAGTTGAAGTTGTTTCAATGGATTATGTGAATACTGCCATGGAACGTCTTTCGAAGTCGGATGTCAAGTATCGATTCGTTCTCGATGTTGGAAAAACATTGAAAGTTGATTAAGGATACGTGAAAGTTGGCCTGAACGTTATCGTTATGAATTTAGAATAAAATAAGCATTTTAATTAGTTATAATTGTGTGTTTAGTATGATGAAAACTGTTTTTGATGAAGAATTATCTTTTGAAGATATTCTTGCTTATTTTCTTATGATTTTTTATATGTAAGTTAAAAAATATTTTCGTAAGAATATTTATATATAATTTAAATAAATGTTATGAGATGTAAGAGTCTGTAGAGTTGGCTGGAATAACACAATAATATCACTTATAAAATTTATTTTTACAAATTTCATTATAAAAATTATATTCCTCATTTTAAGAAACTTATTTTACTAGAAATTATTATCCATAATATTTGGTTAATCGAATATGAAAAAATTGAAAAATATTTTTCAATTTTCCTCAACAAATGTTATGCAATTATTATTTGACAAAATCTTTCTTCTCATTTATACTCCCAATGTATACATGTCACATACACCAAGATTCTTTCTACCAAACAGACACTACATCCATAATTATTTGTCCATATATCTTATGGTTATATTAACTGCAATTAATTTAATGTCCCTTTTTTTTAAATCTTATTTGTTCATATTTTATGAGGTGTTTATTATTTTAAATTTTTATTTATTTTTCCCAAAGAATTTTTACTTTTTTTTAAAACTTAAATTATAATCTCAGAATTGAAGGTAGAGAGTGTTTTATCCGAGTAATTCCTTTTTATCTGAGTATTTGTTATCTTTCACTAATATTGAGTAATTTCGCCTATCAAAACATAATTACATACAAAAAAAAAATCATCTAATGTTTAACTTTTGCTAGATTCAACGTGTATAAGATTTTATGACTCTCTATCCACTTTATTATCCATTAGACCATATTCTTAATCCTCGAGTGCTATCAATTTATTTTAATTATTATATATATATATATATATATTAGTTAATGTAGTAAAAATTAGGTGTTAGATCAAAATAAAAATAAAGTATCTATCTTACAAGAACCACAATTGACGACAAATAATTGTCTTTATATTAACTTTCATCAAACTTGGTAGTTGGACCATTATGCCAAGCATTTACTACATTTATCTAACTTCACAACTACTTTTACCCTCAAAAATGACCAAATTCATTAGGGCTCGTATACTTCTTTCGTCTCAAATTATCTCTTATGATTAATTTTTAAAAATAATTATGTCAAATTATTTATTTTTCCAAAAATTTAAAACAACTCATTTTTTCATTTTATCCTTAGTAGTAATTGTTTTTGAAAACTACAAAAACTTCAAGATGGCATATAAATAGAATAAATATTTAATGAAGAAAGATTATACTTCCTCCGACTCAATTTATTTGTCATGTATACTAAAAATAATTGTCAATCTGGATAATCAAGAGAGAATTAATTATTTTTCTAACTTTGCCCTTAGCATTAATTACTCCATATATTAGTCAAATTTACTCTTAACTAATTTTTTGTTAAGGATTGTGCTAAACCTTATCATGACAAATAAATTGGGACGGAATGAGTAGTATCTTTAAGACAGAAATAAGTGCAAAATAGTCAAAAACTCTTTCTAACTAAATATTTTCTCAAGGACCAGATGAAAAAGAGAAACACGACAGATAATTCGTGATGAAAATGGAATCTTGCCTTAATTAGATATTTTCTTGAAACAAATAAAAGTAGCCCCCCCCTCCCCCCCCAAAAAAAAAACCTTATCTAACTAGTATAAATATTGTCTGTCCCTTTTGAATTTGCTCACTCTCATCTTTCTAGGCATTTCTTTGTTTTAATATATTTTATATCTTGCTATTTTCTTTTTGTTATATATATTTTTAATTTAGGTGAAATGACAAAATCCCCAGAAGAAGAACATCCAATTAAGGCAATTGGATGGGCAGCTAGAGACACTTCTGGGGTACTTTCTCCTTTCAACTTCTCAAGAAGGTACAAATTATGTTATTGCAATTTATATTATAGTTTTATATGTATCAACTTTTCTTTTTCGAATTTAAGTTATATAAATTGACAGTATAGAGATGTTTAGTGTGATTAATGTAGTTTAATCTATCATAGTATGTTAGTTATCTTTCTTATATGATTACAAGTTAATTATTCTCATAGAAAGTCTTCGAGTAACTGTAAAGTTGTTTCTGTAAGACTTATAGGTTACAAGTTCAAATTGCAGAATCTCACTATTAGAAATAGAGGTTTTTCTCATTGAATCAATAGAAGATTTTGTGGTATAAAACATGACATTTTTTCACTTATTTTCCACCGAACAATCCTTTCTCGCGGATTCAATCAAAAAATCTGTGGGAATAGTGACTGAACATATTTTAATGAAAATTTTCAACGGTAAAATAGTGATTTTTTAGTAGTGAATCAACTACACCTCCTTGGGATGCAACCCTCCTCCAAACTCTATGTAAACACGAAATATTTCATGCATCGAGTTACTCTTTTTACGAGTGCATTGAATTTAGAAAAATGTTTTAATGTATTATGTATGTATATATGGTGCAGGGCTACTGGGGAAAAAGATGTTCAATTCAAGATCTTGTATTGTGGAATTTGCCACACAGATCTTCACTTTCTCAAGAATGATTGGGGAGTCACCAGATATCCTGTTGTACCTGGGTAAGAAGTTACGATAGCAGATAACTTGTCTTATTTTTATCACGATGGATTATATTCATAACACCTAGCTATTGCCATTTGTCAACCTCTAAATCTTTTATTTCTCCGCGTCTCAAATTAATTATCGTGATATTTTAAAAAAATTATCTCAAAGTATTTGTTGTTTTAGAAGTTTAAGACAAGATCAATTATAATAGTAATTATTCTTGAAGACTGTAAGTACCTTAATTGATGAAGATGACACATAAATAGAGTAAATATTCAATGAAGGTAGTAAAAAAAAGAGTCTTAATTAAGTACTTTCTTACAAGGGATGCAAAAGAGAATCACGATAAATAATTCGAGACATATGGAATAGTAATTGTTCTTGGATACTACAAATGAATCTATGGATAGAAAAGATACTACCTCCGTCCCATATTATATGATCATATTTTAATGAATATTTGTCTTATATTATATGAGCAATTACTAAATTAGAATAGAATTAATTATTTTTTCCCATTTTACCCCACCATTAATTAGAGTATTAATGATTTTTTCTAACTTAATTTAATGTGCATTGATATAAATAAAGGGTAAAATGGTAAAATTTACTAGTACATTAATGATTTCTTAATAATCGCGTAAAATAAAAAGTGCTCATATAATATGGGACAGAGGGAGTACATAAATAGAGTAAATATTCAATGAAGAGTGATTATACAAAAATAGTCGAAAACACCTCCTAATTAATGTTTCTAACGAGACGTATTAAAAAAATCATGATTCACGACAAATAATATGAGACAGATGAAAGATATAGTTGGGATTTATTGCCAACCTCCAATGTTGGTGGGAACTATACACTATGGCCTTACCATAACTTGTTGCCATTTAATTTATGAATATTTCTAACATTTATGTACCTTTTTTTAGGCATGAGATTGTTGGTGTGGTGACAGAAGTTGGTACCAAAGTTGAGAAATTTAAGATTGGTGACAAAGTTGGTGTTGGATGTCTAGTAGGATCATGTCAAAAATGTGACAATTGTTCAAATGATCTTGAAAATTACTGTCCTAAACAAATACAGACATATGGTCACCTGTACCATGACGGAACGATGACGTACGGAGGTTACTCCGATCTGATGGTTGTCGATGAGCATTTCGCGGTGCGTTGGCCGGAGAATTTGCCCATGGAAGGTGCACCATTGTTATGTGCTGGGATCACAACTTATAGTCCATTGAAATATTATGGGCTTGATAAGCCTGGAATGAACATTGGTGTTGTGGGCCTTGGTGGACTTGGACATATGGCTGTGAAATTTGCTAAGGCCTTTGGAGCTAATGTCACAGTTATTAGTACTTCTCCTAGTAAAAAAGAGGAAGCACTTCAACATCTCGGTGCGGATAAGTTTTTACTCAGTAACAATCCTGAACAAATTCAGGTTTGTCTTTTAAACAAATGTTATTTTGATGTTGTAGGTGAAAACTGAGCGTGTTAGGTCAAATTAACAAATGAGTCATGATCCGATCCATCAGAAGCTTAAACTGGTCGAAATGTGTTGAGTCAACATAAGTCAACACATTAACTTAAGTTGAATTTTGACTAAGGTCTCATCAAAACTACTTTTTTTTTGCCCGAAAAGCTTGAACAAACACCCCAACTCCGTTAATAAACACTTTAACTTCTTAAAAGCTTGATCAGACAGACTATTTAACTTAAGTTCTTTCAAATTCATATACTTCCCATGTTTATGTTAGCGTTGCATTTTAACCTATCGCGTTACACTATTTTTGACCTGTTTGATCCAACACTTTGGTAGATCATTTCAGGCTCAACCCAATTAACAAACTGATCATGACCCAATCCAACGCAAAACTTAGAGGGATTATTAAAAGATTGGGTTGATTTTGTCACCTCTAGTTCAAATGTTGATTTGTTTTTAATCTTGGATTAATGTAACAGGGTGCATTGAACACATTGGATGGAATTATTGATACTGTTTCTGCAGTTCATCCACTTTTACCATATCTTGGTATGTTAAAGCCTCATGGTAAACTTATTGTAGTTGGTGCAATTCTTCAACCACTTGAAATGCCAGTGTTTCCTTTGATCTTGGGTAAGTTTACTCTTCGAATTCTACGTTGACTTAACGAAAGATAGGACACAATATATAAATAGGTCCTAATGTTTATATTCGATTTTGCATCAATGATAAAGTTCATTCAATTTGTCTGAGATTGAGACATAGTTATTATTCGTCATAATACTTAAATACACATCCAAACTTGACATTACATGGCAAGTAAATGCTTCAGCTTTGAGTATGCACATCTAGACACCTCCAAAATTTATGTATCACGTCAGTATTGAACGTATACGAGGCACAATGATAACGAGTTGGGAGTGTTGAGATAAGTTGGAATGCTTACTTGTCAGTTGAGCTCAAGTTTGAGTGTCTGTTGATGTATTATGCCTTATTATCATTGTTGTTACGCTTTTAACTATAATGTGGAAAACAGGAAGGAAGTTAATTGCTGGGAGTGCTATGGGAGGAATAAAAGAGACTCAAGAAATGTTAGATTTTGCAGCAAAGCATAACATAACACCAGATGTTGAAGTCGTCGCGATGGATTATGTGAATACAGCGTTGGAACGCCTTGTGAAATCCGATGTCAAGTATCGATTCGTGATAGACATGACCAAAAAAATGAACTCTGTTTAAGCTCAAAACCATATTTTTTGGTTCTTGAAAATCATGGTTCATTTTCTTGCTCTTGTGTTTTTTTTTTTTGTTGTTGTTAAAAGTCTTGTATTCCCGGGAAACAACCTCTTTGCCTTAGAGGTAGTGGTAAGGTCTGCGTGCATTCTACCCTCCCCAGACCCTACTTGTGAGATTCCACTGGATATACTGTTGTTGTCGTTAAAAGTCTTGTTTTAGTATGTTTGTGTCTTTTGATTAGTCTGTACTTGAAAGACATAAATGTTTTCTAGTTTGTCTTTGTTCAAGAATGACTACTCTTAAACTTTTTCCATGTAGCCATGCTATATCATCGCGAGTTTTATATCTCAACTATTAGTTGTTTTCTTTTACTATTCGATCATTGACTAGATCAGTTTTCAGTTATTATCTTTTTCTATCTGAACTATCGTCATCTACTTAATTAGGTCTATATTAATATATAGATGATGATAGTTTAGGTAGAAAAAGATAACAACTGATAATTGAAATGTAAACTCGCGATTTTATTTTTAGATAATTCGGTAATTGTTTTACCATTATTTCTAAAAGAAAATATCGTATTATTTCCAAATTATGTTCAAGAATTATTATTATTATTAATATTTTCCTCCAAACATGTAATTATTTATTTATAAAATCACACACTTAATAAATATCAATTATTTTTAATAAGCTAAACCAATTGGACTCCAAAGTCATTTTCAAAATAAAATATGAACTTTAATAATATAATTAATTCCCTTGACCTTTTTTTTCTTTAGATCAAAATGATAAGATAATGAGTAATGACGATAGTAACAAAGATGATCAAACTTGTCCAAATTATGTCAAACAATTAATTATTCCATTTAAGATGACCATTATCTCGATCTGTGTGTAATCTAGTGATCAATAAATTTAGTAGAAAATCTCGAGAATTTCCATCGAGATAAACATAATATTGTTGCCTTTGTTTCACTTTAGTTTTTAATTTTAGAGTCAAATTATGTAAACTTTGACTAACATTTTAAGATATGTTTCTTTATCATATTGATATGAAAAAAATTTGCAATCAATAATTTTTGAATAACTAAAATTTTATTTTAAAATATCAAATTAATTTAATCTAACTCTAAAAAGTAGTCATATTAACTTTTAAAAAGCGCAACATAATAACTAAAATAAGACAAAGAAAGTAGATACTTTTTTTTTATCTGTTCAAGTTTATGAATAGAATTACGAAAAAGCTTATTCGGACACCATAATTATAAAAATAATAATAATAATAATTAAATATATGGTCACTATGTTGTGTCCAAGGACAATTCAAAAGCAACATTTTTTCTATCGACACCATACCAACCAGTCCACATTGGCAACTACAAAAGAAAAAGCAAAAGCAAAAACAAATTTTCAAGAATTTAGGTCACTAATACATCACCAATGACATCAATATGTTTCATATTTTTTTTAATTCGATATTTATTTTGAGGCGGAATAAATTTAAATTTGCATATTATAAGATCATCATACTTAGGTTCGAAATTGAGAATTCTGATTTAAATATGTGCGGTCTACTTTTTCTTTTCTTTTTTTAGTTTTCCACGCGGTGTTCAGAGTCTGTGGAGCCCGATTAAATTCGAATCGCGCACTATATGGTCCATTCAAGAGCCGCACTCCCAACAAAAAAAAATTTATTTTCGGTGCTCAAACCCGAGACCATGATTAAAGTGTTGTATACTTATACACACCATAATGAATATGCCCACCACTAAAACTTTTCCACAGTTTCACCACTAATATAAAAGTGTACAACTTTGTTCCATTCAACTTTGTCCCATTCAACTTTGTCAACAAAAAGAAGAAAGAAAAGAGGAATTATTTAATTTATTTTGAAGTAGTGAAAAAAATTCAAGAATTGAGTTATGGAAAAATCACCAGAAGAAGTGCACCCTGTTAAGGCTTTTGGTTGGGCAGCTACAGACTCTACTGGGACACTCTCCCCCTTTAAATTTTCAAGAAGGTATTTGCTTTGCGCATAGCAGGAGCTTAAGCACCGAACTTGTTTTTTAAAAATATTTTTTATGTAATAAGGACATGATTTAATTGATTTGATCATTTTTGTGTTGTTTTTGTTGTTACAAAATGATATTGTTTTCAGGGCAACTGGTGATAAAGATGTGAAGTTGAAGATACTTTATTGTGGGATTTGTCATACTGATCTTCATCAGTTGAAAAATGACTGGGGATTTTCTAAATATCCTATGGTCCCTGGGTATGTTTTTAATCTTATATTAATTGAAATTATTATATTTTAATTAGTATATGATGCAAAATATTCGTTGAGACGAAGGTCTTCCAGAAACAGTCTCTCTATCTCTAAGAGGTAGTGGTAAGGTCAGTGTACATTGTACATTTTACCTGCCACATACCCCACTTGTAGAATTTCACTAGGTATGTTTAGCTTACGATGTGTTTGGAAGCCCTCGACCAAACAACTATTTTGTAACTGACCATTTTGATCCTTTGGAATGACTCGATGAATTTAGTAGATCATTTTAGGAGGAACCTAATGACTATTAATCAAACCTATCCAGTTTTTACAATACAATGGTTGGCTATTCATGAACTAGTAGTTGATCTATGGTATCACCATAAATTTTAATTTATCGAATAAATAACCTCTTAAAAATTACATTTAACAAGTCACAGCTTTCAGTTGGCATTGGTTCCCCTAATGTAAAACAAGAGAAGTGATCGCAAAAACAGTATGGTGCACTAAAGCGCCCGCTATATGCAGGGATGACCAAACTACAAGGGTCTATTGTAAAAGAAGAAAAGTAAATGAAACTAATGAATCTCATGAACTATTTTTTGAGTTATAACAGTTAAATAGGAGTTTACTGGTCATTTATGTTTACTTACTAAAAATTTGTCCTTTTGTCGAAAATTTGAGGATTTAACTTATATGTACTGACTGTACAAAGAGAACTTTACATTCATTATATTGTTTACCTCTTATAGCCGGTAATCTGTCTTATTTTGTACGAGTAATCCAACGTTTTTATTGTTAGTTACCGGTAGTTACCTGTGACTTGATAGTGTAAAAATTTCTTATACAGACATGAAATTGTGGGTGAAGTAACTGAGGTTGGTAGCAAGGTGGAGAAATTCAAAGTTGGAGATAAAGCTGGTGTGGGGTGTCTAGTTGGATCATGTCGATCTTGCGAAAACTGTAACAACGATATTGAGAACTATTGTTCCAAGGGAATAGCTACCTACAATGCAATGTACCACGATGGAACACCAACATACGGAGGCTACTCGGACATGATCGTTGTTGATGAACATTTCGTTGTTCGTGTCCCAGAAACGATGCCCCTAGATGCTGCAGCACCTCTGCTTTGTGCTGGAATTACAACTTACAGCCCGCTGAGGTACTTTGGACTAGATAAACCGGGACTTCATGTTGGTGTAGTAGGTCTCGGAGGGCTTGGTCATGTTGGTGTCAAGTTTGCCAAGGCTTTAGGGCTAAAGGTGACGGTTATTAGTACATCTCAAAGTAAACAGAAGGAAGCTATTGAACATCTCGGTGCTGATTCATTTTTGATTAGCACTGATCCGGATCAACTGCAGGTAACTTTTCTCTCTCAATCTTCTATTGTTAAATATGAAAAACAAATATGTAATCGTCATAGAATAACGTCTCGTAGACTTGTAGTACTCAACTATAGTTCTTGATGCATAGGCTGCTATGGGCACAATGGACGGGATTCTTGATACAGTCGCTGCTACTCACCCTGTCCTACCATTGATCGGACTACTGAAGACTAATGGGAAACTTATCATGCTCGGTGGAGTTGCAAAACCTCTCGACCTACCTGTCTTTCCATTGCTTATGGGTGAGTAGACTATTCTTGCTCTCTAGATTTTGGTATGATCTAGCAAGGAATGTGTTATATCGCCTCATATTTGAAAATCTTTTAGTTGCTAGTGATGTAAAATTAGTCATGAATTGCATATAACGACAGGGAGGAAGCTCGTAGCTGGAAGTGGGATCGGAGGGATGAAAGAAACTCAAGAAATGATTGATTTCGCTGCAGAACACAATATAACAGCAGATATTGAAGTCA